>JAQFZC010006625.1:0-12272 GCA_034695205.1 Dicyrtoma fusca
TCAACAATTTGGTCAAAATGGTCCCATTCCAGGACCTCAACAATTTGGTCAAAATGGTCCCATTCCAGGACCTCAACAATTTGGTCAAAATGGTCCCATTCCAGGACCTCAACAATTTGGTCAAAATGGTCCCATTCCAGCTGGTTTAATTCCAAACCAAATTCCATTTAATTCAGGGCCGAACCCAAGGCCCGGTGGACCACCACCGGGTCCACCAGGGGGTCCAAATCAAAATTCAGTTCCACCTCAAATCCAGCAGTTTATTGAAAGAGAAGTTGGCAATCAACTCCAATCTCTGTCTCGACCTCAGACTCCAAACCAACGACCAATTGGTGGGGACCCCCGAGCCCAAGTTCAAATGATCATCGAAGGTCAAGTTCGCAATCAACTTCGTGCTCTCCTTCAAAATGGGCCCCCAAATACACTTCAAATTATTAGTCAAAATCTGAACACACTTCAAGCTTCAAGTGGACGTCGATCTTTTTAATTGGGCCGATACAAGAACCTAAAATTTCATCCTTGTAACACAAAAAAGTGTATAAGAATAAAATTGCATTTAAAACAATTAAAATATTATACGTTACACCTGTTAAAATTACTGTTAATAAATCTACGGTAGTGGCTTTGGGGTAGTAACGATGCTCAGTTTCCTTATATCGATGCCAAGGACATGATCAGGAAATCTGACAATCCGGAAAGGACAATTTTAGCTTATTTTCCTAGTATGTAGTTGTATTATGTTTGTACCAACATTGCACAGTACATTTTGACATTACAGTACAAGCAAGCTATTGTAGATATAGGTGCTTCCTTGGGGATAGTTATTTAATTCATGGACGCCTGATTCATACTCTACTGACATGCTTTATTTGATTGTGTGCTACATTTTGCTTGAAATTATTTACGTTCACTATTGCCCTGGGTATGTAAATTCATACATATATTGCCTGTTTAAATAGTGTAAATATTGCTGCTATATAATTTATTTTTAAAGGTGCAAAAATACACAACTTAAAAACATGGAAGAAAGTACAAAAACTCTTTTCTAGTAAGGAAGGTTCAAAATAAATATTGGTTTAAACTTAATAGCAGAAATCAATAGTAATGGTTTTGCGGTGGTAGTAACTATTAAATATACAAGCCATATTCATCCCTTGGCCGATACTCTTGACTATTCATGCTCAGTTACTCAGATTCAATAGTAATTGGAACATAATGAATAACGTTTGCTGTAGGAAAGTCATCAATTAGCCTCTACAAATAATCATACGATTATATGGACCTGTATTTAATGCCCATATGATCCTTCGCCTCGTAAGGATCTTGAATTCCGCTATAGGATTACACCAAGATTATCTCCCCAGGATGAGACACCAAAATAATAACGACAGGACACAATTTCACATGACAACTTGTAGATACCGGATGGTAATTTATTTCATTTTGGGTTTATATACCCGAAGAGGTTTTACAATTTCACTTAGTAACTTTATCAGAATGCGGAAAGAAATATTTACAATACTTGTGGTTCAATGAATAAGCTAGCATAGCATAGCAGGCCGGTTACGTTACAATAGATAATATTTTTATACAATTTTCTTTGGAATTCTGTTAACGGAAATATCTGATTGCATCTGAATAGATTGTGCCGTTGACCTGTGGACGTGTTTCCAATTTATTTGAAATCGTTTAACCAGAGTTTAATTAGGAAGTAAGCAGAACTCGCCCACGAGCAAATGCGTTAATTTGAAATATCTTCTCGGGAAAATGTCGTCTGCAAGACACGCGCTCAATTACCCCAATGAAATTCAAATTAAGACTTGGATTTAAATCGAAACACGAAGACAAATCCAAGCTAAATACAACAAGCTCAGAATCAGATGTCAAATATTGTTATTTCAGGCTCAGTTCAAGACTCAGCTTCAACTCCCTCCCAAAATACTCCAAGCGAAAGCCAGATTAAAGCTTTGGTTCAAAGTGAGACTCGAAAGCAAGTTGAAGCTTTGAAGGAACCACAACAACGTCAAATGTTAAGTGTTGTTGTGGGTCAAAATTCAATTCCAAACCCTCCGAATCCGGTTGAAACCCAAAGCGGAAATAAAAATTATCTAAGTCAAAGGCAAATTCAAGGTTTAGTTCAGGGTGAGATTCAAAAGCAAGTTCAGGCGTTAGCTCAAGGGGGCCAACGTCGTATTTAGTTTTTATAAATTAAAATTGTACAAGGAAAGTACAATTTAAGTAAAACAAATTCAAAAAGCTTTAATTCAGCCTCAGATTTAAAATCCAAACAAAAATTTAAATCCAGCTCAGTCAATTGGGCGCCATTTAATAGAATTTAGCTCAGATTGTAACTCCAATTCAAAATAAAATTAATAAACTAATTTTGAGGTTTTATTTTGTCACATAGTAGAGGGCGGTTTGAAAATTCACAATTTGTTTGCAAGTCAAAGGGTAGAGTGAGAGGGATTACCTTCATCTGTTTGAAATTCATTTAATTTCCTAAATAATAGAATCAACTACCCATTTAGAAACAGCTTAAATGACCCATCCATTCAACAAAGTCTTGAATAGTAATCCTGAAATCAAATTACTTTTAGATTGTTTAGTAGAAGTTCTGGCAGCTTTAGGTAATTTTCGTTCAAAATACCGCTCTGCAAGAAACGCCCACTCTGCAGCCAATCATGATTCCAATGATCTGGGGAATTTGTACTGTGTAACAATATTATATTTTAACCATCTCTAGCATATATATAGTACTCTCGCATATCTCGCTCTTTACAGGATGTATTGTAAGCATGGATGAGAGTTTGAGGTTGTCTGTACTGTATTTTGGGAATGAGAGAGAAATAAATGTTTCGTGGCGGAGAAAGAGAATTTATATTTTGGAGAATTTTGTAAGTTTATTTCGTATAATTTTGAAGAGAATTTCAGAGTTTTCAAAATAACACAAAACGTTTTTTCACAAATAAATAGTGACAAATTATTGGCTTCTTCAATGGAAGGGAAAGCTGTTCAAATCTTGTATTACAGAACAAATACGTGTATAAAACAGGACAGGCGTTTCTCCGTGAAGCAAGACTATTTCGAATCCTCTAGGCTTGAATACTTGACCTCTTGTTTGGTTTTGTTCAGGATTGTTTGTAAGATATGTTCAATGTCAGTGCATATTGAAGCGATGCTGGGTCGACAATCTGGATCCTTCTCCCAGCAACTTTCCATAATTCCGTATCTATCCGGGTAATAGACATGCGTATTTTTACAATTGTTTGTTACGTTGTGTCGCCCTTAAAAAATTATTTTATCCGTACAATCTAGGCAAACTTACATCTGTTGACTTGCTAACTCAGGCTTAGGAGGTCTATGGCCAGCAGTGAGTTCCTTAATAAAACTGTCATTGAATCGGTGGCAAGGATACGGCGGATCGCCAACAGAGAATATCTCCCACATTGTTATACCAAATGCCCAAACGTCGGATTGAACGGAAAACTTGGAAGAGGTTAGAGATTCTAAAGCTAACCATTTCCAGGGCAAAGGGACCTGCAAGGGAGTATTATAAATACATGCATCAAAGTGACTGCATGCACTTAAAACTATTCAACTATTCGTTATTCAAATCGTTACCTTAGTTTTCTTTACATACACAGTGTAATCATTTAAAATTTGTCGAGAAAGTCCAAAATCCCCAATTTTAGCAATGAGATCCGTAGTGAGTAACACATTTCGGGCTGCCAGGTCCCCGTGGATAACCTGTACTCACAAAATTCAAAGTTAACAGTAGCTGTTGCTACGATTTAGTCTTTAGTAAAATGTACATACAGTATAGTATAGGAACGGAATGCCCACATTTTTTAATCTAAGAAAAGACATGCCATTTGCAATATCACGTGACCACTTGAAGCTGTTGATATAGGAACAATTTGCGGGTACTCCGTCAACATTTATCCCAGCAGCAGACAATTCCTCACTCATTTGTAACCTAGTTTCAGTAGTATTAGACTTGTTCATGTTCATGCTACTGAAAGTTGTATAAAAGAAATTAATAAAACGATTTGCGTACACCCAAGAAGGTTTAATAACCCTTTTGTGCTTTCGTAGGTACGACAGTAAATCTCCATTTGGACACAGCTCAACGGCAACGTAAATTTCTCCTAAAATGAAAACAATTTTGTAACATCCTTTAACTTTGTTTTTGTTTTTTCATTTAAGATAACTGTATTTAAGCAAAGTACGTTTTATTGGTTCTGTTTAAAATTATGTTTTTTATCACCCCTTCTAATATTTTCAATACTTGCACCGTAAAAGTGCACAGTATTTGGATGGAATTCAAGGTATGCATTAATTTTGACTTCCGAGAGAAGAGCTTTGAAATACAAAACTAGAGTTTTATCAAATAATGACTGTTTCATTGTCTTAATAGCCACAGGAATTTGATTTTCGTCCTTCAAATTCCAGCCTTTGAAAACTATTCCATAATGTCCAAACCCCAAAACATCCTTTGTATCTAGATTATAAGGAATAAACAACAATCAAATCTAGGCTACTTAGTAGAGTTGGCGCTGATGTTCTTTCTTAAAGATACATAACAATTACATCAATAGTTTACCGAATGTTATATGACTTCTCGGGAGAATGAATTTCTCGTGAAATGCTAGGCCAAGTATTGCTGAGTTCGGATCCGAGCTATTGTTGACCTGAGAACCTTTCATAAAATCTTCAAGCTCACGGTCAGTCAGAAACATTAAAGCGTCTGTCCCACGTTTATTTTTGTACACGACACATGCAATCACAATTGTCAAAAGTAACACAACGCCCACGCAAATACCAATAAGCAAGGCCAACGTCACTTCTGAAGACGTATCTGAAACGAAAACGTAATTGGGTTGCTGCTGAGAACAATTAGTTGAAACCTTAGTTTTAGTTGCTAACCTTTAACAGTCACGATGAATATTGCATTGGAAACTTCTTGGCTATTCTGTGCTCGACAAATATATGTGCCTTCTGATTTGGGGCTAATTCTGGGCAAACGTAGATTACTTTCGGTATAGAAACTATGTTTAACGTTTTCCTTTGATCCTTGAAGTTCCTAAAGCAAAATAACATTTTGTTGTATGTCAAGACCAGCTGCTGTTACATTTATGTCAGAAAAGCCCTAGTTAGATATAAACCAACAAATGTTTATTCATGTCTCCCCCACAATGTTATTTTGAATCCATGTTAGTTTTGGTAGAGGGCGTCCAGTAGAACGACATCTAAGCATTTCGTTTTCTGACCCCAGCTGAACCACCTTTCGAATTTCAAATGTTTCGGGTAAATACGTTTTATTTTGGTTGTCGATATAAAACGTGGGACTGGCATATTCTGGAAACAAATTAAATCGCGAATGTCACAACCAAAGGATAATAACTATCGTCCGTACATGTTCACAAATCTAACTAGATGCTGTATTCGGTTACCAAAAATTGTTACTGGACGGGACGCGTTAATCCATTTGTAACTTCCAATTACAGGAGCAAAGCAATAGATCCTCTCGATAGTCAAAGTGTCCAATGTGAATGTAAAATTGGAATATTTTTGTGTTTCAGAGGCATCAAAGTATGCAGCAGCCCTCGCTTCAATAATTAATGTTATTAAAATGCCGACATTATCAAAATTGATTCAAAACACACTTATATTTAAATAACGTTTGAAAAATGTTTTTGAAAAAGAGAAAAAATAAATTGATGCATTAATTACCAGCAGAAAATGTGAGTTCTGTTTTGTTTGTATGCTTAAATGCAATACGAACGGGTTGACATGCATAAAAGTCAGATACTATACATGTAACGACCATTTTGGAATGTAGAATATTGTTCTCTTCAAATTTATTGAGGTGAATCATACTTTCGGGCCGAATGTCCTCCGATCTGAAATCTATGGAGATAAAATTCATTCGGAATAAAAAAAAATCTATTCTACTAATACACAAATTAGATAGTACTCTTTACATACGTTTTCTTTTTTAAGCAGAAGGAAAGTAACGCACGTTTATTCTTATCACTTAGAGCTATATAATTTACTCACATATTTCTGGTTGCTTAGATTCCAACTGTGGAAGGCCTACAAAGAATGGCGTGCTATGGAAGGTGCGATGTGAGTTATCCAGTGATACACATGAACCTATAAAGTTATCAAGCGGGTATGCAGATGTATACGTAGAAGGCACGTTGCAGTTTCTTTTATCCCTTCTGCACAGCTCCCAGCATGACTTAAAAAGATTTACAAGAAAAGGAATCAGGCAGTATGCAACAATATACCTAGGTACGTATTATGAGCACTGTATGTAGTCCATAATCCATAATGTTAAGCATTCCGTCAAAGGCAAATCCACACTCCACACATGTAGGGAATCATTCACTCTTCCTGCACATTCACTGAGTCGATATCCAGCCGCACTCTGTTAGTGTCAGGCCTCCGTCCCGTCACTCCAACGGCAAGACTAGTCTTCACTGCCAACAGCGAAGACTAGTGCTGCCCAGCGTACGTTACTAATACGACAGACACGCTCAAACTTGCACACTTTCATTGAGCATCATGCTCCACTCATTCTGTATGCGTCTCTTCCTTATGTAGAAGGAGACCGCACGTTGATCTGTGAACTAGTAATAAAATCCTTAATCACAAACTCTCTCATTTTGCCAAGCCTTGAACTTACGTTTATCTTATTCCAGCATATTAGCTGAAGCTGTTTAGGACAGGACCCTAAACAGATTGGTGAAGGTGCCTGGTAACTTATTCCGGCCCTCACAGTGAATAAAAATTTAATTTTTTTTTCACCAGGAAAGTAATTTTCCTCCCCAGTTTTTCTTACTAAATTGGTGCATTTTGCCGTTCTTTAGAACTTCACTCGTGCAGTGTTTTGCGTATCACACGTCAATTCTACAACCCGTGGAAGAGTCTCCTTCTCCACGCCGTCGGGGCACCACCCTACTCAAGCCAGCGAAGACGCTCTTCCTTCCTGCATCGTAAAACCCCCCCTCCCCCACTCAAGCCAGCAAAGACGTGCATCCTTCCTGCATCGTGCGACCCACCGCCACTCCAGGCCAGAAGTCAACACTCCCCCTCCCCTCCGTGGGAGCTCCTCGCCGCCGCCACCGCTGCTCAACACTCAGTGCTACGAACACAGTGCTAAAAACTTAAGTGCACCGTATCCTTAGTGCTCCGATACACTCAGTGCTCCGGACACAAGCCTGTGGTCTGCCACGGCTCCCCTCCACCACTTCAGTAAGTTCCAGTATTTCCTCAGTGCTTCACATGGCGCCCACCCGCCATGCACTCTAGTTCTCCGCCGAGCCCGTCACCTTCCATATACGGCCCGCCGGACACCCGCCACCTGCACTTCAGGTCCGCGTCCGATCCAGCATCCTTCCGCCTCATCTGTGAACACTACTTCCTCACACCGCTGTCGGAAGAAGTCTCCTCCAAGGGAGAGTACGCTATAGTTTAGCAACCCCCTTCCCCACTGGCGATTTTGACTTCCGGATCCCCTTTGACTTTGCTGAACAACAGCCATCGTTCTTCGGCGGTCTATCTGGAGCTCGCGCTGTCGACTACACGTACAGCACGTCCGGTGACTACGTGTTCCAGCACCTCGACGACGGCACCCGCGTCACCACTCACAAGTTTCGTCACACGGAAGTGACCGCGCTCAGCCAGTCCCGTACCTCCGCGCCCGCGCCCTCTACCTCCACTTCTCAGTTGGCACCGCGCACCACGCCCGTGACGGTCCCGCTCCCGCGCACCACCTCACCAGTGCTTTCACTTTCCCTCACGCCTACCCCTGCCGCACGCTGCCGCCTCTCCAACCCACGGCGCATTCAACAGTTCTCACCGTTGGTCTCATTCGCGGAACCTCAGGACCAGGAGTACACAATAAAGGTTGGAGACAAGACGACCCTCGACGCGTCAAACTTTTCATTTGCGGACTCCGACCGTCTACTGAAAGACGACGCTGCGTCGTCTTTGATATTCTCCACTCCCCGTCTGTACACCCCAGCGGCCACCCAGACCCACCGCGGTGATACTACACTCTCTCCACCCGAGTCTGACCACAACAGCTCCGCCGCCTCCGACGCGGACTTCAACCCAATCCACTACGATTGTGGCATTCCTTCGGCAACTAACCTTGCCGACGAAATCGCGACCACTCTTGCCGCCGCGCACATCAGCGACTGCACCACCACTGAGGTCAAGTACTCTCCTCCCTACGGACATATCGTCGGTTGCGCGCCTGGATTCTATATCCTCCTCGCGCCCTCCGAGCGCCCGGAAGACATCTTTACGGCGGGCTACTTCGATGTCACCGTCTTTTGCCTACCCAAAGTGCACCGCCGTGTTCACCCCGCTGGTCTCTTTTGACAAGTTTGCTGCTCTGATCGCTATCCCTGGCCCCAGCACTCGTCGCAGCTCAGTGCAACCCTTCACGTCCCTCCCCAGTGCTTCCCAAGCCTCCGGCCCTCGGATTATTGCACTGCCGTTCAGTGCACTATCCTCCTGTTCTTCGCAGACACCGGCAATCATGGCAACCAAAGCCCCGCCTCTGAGCGCTCCAGTCTACGCGGAGCGCATCACCCCCGCGAAAACTCAAGGAATACCTTGCCCGCTTCAAGCGCTGAGCCAACGGCACCTCTCTTGGACACCTCGCCAAGAAGATCCAGCTGCACGAAGCCTTCCTCAGCCCCACGGCCCAACAATATTTCGCCCTCCACGACGACGACTTTGAAACGACCTCGGACTCCGGTGCCAAGACACCCGAGCCTCTCATCATCCCCCACGGATTTACAGGTCTCATCTTCATCAAGACCGCCGTGGGGGGAAGCCAACCCTCGCCATGATTGACTGCGGCAGTGCAGTCTCTTCCATCCAAGCCGAGTTGGTTCGCGAACTCCACATCCCTGTTCGCCACTACTCTGCCGGGCCAGTCAAGGATTTTAACGGGAATCCTGTGCCCATCCACGGCGAAGTCACCTACGGCCATTGCCATGAACAACCACTTGCTGCAACATTCCTTCCTCGTCATCAGTAACTCGGCGGCCCCACTACTTCTGGGCTCCAACTTCCTCGAAGGACATGGCCTCGACGTACTATTCTCGGACCGCAGCCTCTGATTCGTCATCCTGTGGAGCAGTTCCATGGGCTCAACACACAACCCACGTCAAACGGTTAGGGACGCCTTATCGTCGGACTGGCTGTCACTGAGTCCTGATCTCACGAACATCGTACGCTGCCTCCTCCAGCAAGTGCGCGTCCATCCAACTCCAGTTGCGGGGGTCGACACCCAACACTGGCCACGGATGGCCGAAGTTCTCCAAATTCCTTTACCACACTTTGTTTCCACCTCGACACCCAGGAAAGTGCACGTTCCGTCGAAGCACGAGGTACAGTGTCTTAGGCCGCTCCTTCGCAGCGCCCTCAAGCCACTCCTCTGCAGCGCGCTTTAGCTACCGACTCTCCGGTGCCGCTCTCTGCTGTGGCGGTCGCTCCCCCAGCAGCACGGTTCCAGAACAGGACACGCAAGCCTTTGCCTCAGTCCAAGCCCAGCCCTTCTTCTCCAAGTCCCGCGACGCCCGCAATCCTGCGCCTGTACGCCGTTGGGAGGGTGAAAATAGACCCTTTGTCGGATGCACTCATTCCCGTCAGTTCTCTTAGTGCCGCGCCTCTGCGCCCACTCCAGCCGCCTCGTTGCGCACCTCGATCCCGGCCATAAGTCTGCAGCCACCGAAGCCCTTAGCCTTCCGAGCCATAAGCCTGCAGTCTCAGACGATCAACGCCCTGGACATCGCCGACTTCATCATGTCAGAGACAACTTAGGCCATCCGAGTCTACAATCCTTCGATGAAAGTGATTACCATCCAGAACAACACTCGTCTATCAACGGCCCAGCTCTTTAGTGACTAGAACTGGTGCCAACTGATCTCGGGCTCTCTCTCCAACGACGGACGTCCGCTCAACGCGCTCACCACAGCCGTTGCACCTCAAGCCCTCCGTATATCCGAGGCCCAGCTCCAGCACGAGTTGGAAAGCCTTCTCATCAACCGAGAAGCTCCCGCCCACCACATCGCTCAACTGAAGTCTTTCATCGCGGAGTTTGCCGACATCTTCCAATGAAAAGAGACCCCGACCGGACTTTGGCCTAGTGAGTCCTTCAACATCGACACCGGGGACAGTCCTCCCATCAGAGTCTGCAACCACCGCGTCTCTGAGAAGGAGCACGAGAAGATGCAAGCCGCAACGGAGCAACTTCTCCAGGAAGGGAAGATAGAAGAATCATGCTCTCCATGGAACTTTCCTCCTTTCCTCCGCGCTAAGAAGGTCAACCCGACCACGGGTCAGGTTGAGTACCGGATCCTCAACGACTTCCGAAATCACAACACCGTCACTCTCAAGATAGCCTTCCCCCTGCCGCTACTCCAGGACATCCTGTACCAGTTCCGTGGGAAGAAAGTGTTTTCCACACAGGAATTTGACAACGGATATCATCAAGTTCCGTTAGACGACGAGTCCCGTCCGAAAACCGCCCTCAACACCCGCCATTGCCACTACCAATGGAAAGTGCTGCATATGGGAGTGTCCATCGCGCCTGCCTTCTTCTCCAAAATCATAAAGAAGATCTTGAAGAAGCTCCAGTATGAGGTGTCCATTACTTGGACGACGTGATCTGCCCGTCCGAAACATTCGATCTCAACCTTAAGGCCCTCCGACTCGTCTTCGAGGCAGTGCGCGAGTCGGGAATCAAAAAAGCAGTCAAAGTGTCTCTTCCTCCAGACCCGTCCCGAAATCCTCGGCGCCGTCATCGACGCCAACGGCATCCATGCAGACCCGAAGAAGCTCGCAGCCGTTGCCCAGTGGCCGATGCCCACTACGAAGAAGAAACTCCAACGCTTCCTAGGTATGGTGAACTACCTCCGGAACTTCATCCCGGGAGTCGCCAAACTCTCTCTGCCCCTCACAGACCTGCTCCGTGCCGAGGTCCCATTCAAGATGGAACCCGACTGTGAGGTGGCCTTCACTTAACTGAAGGCAGCGCTGACCTGCCCCCCGTGCCTTGCCCACTACGACCCAGCCCGGCTCACGATTCTCTAGACGGACGCATCAATCGACGGTCTCGGAGCGGCGCTCCTGCAAAAGCACGAAGAACTTAGCCACCCGGCCTAGAAGCCCGTAGCATACTTGTTCCGGAAGCTGAAGCCAGCCGAAAGGAACTACGGGACCCTAGAACAGGAACACCTCGCCATCATCGAGGCCCTCAAGCAGTGGCAGCCCTTCCTTCTTGGAATCCAATTCAAAGTGAAGACGGATCATGCTGGCCTCGTTTCCATCCTCCGAGCCAAGAAGACTCCCATGACTCCCCGCATGGCCCGATGGCAGCTGAAGCTCTCGGAGTTCAATATCTCCGAGATCTCCCACATCCCGGGCCCCAAGAACGTCCTGGCAGACGCCCTATCCCGCGAGCCCTTTGATACTGCCCTGGAGACGGAAGACACCGGCCCCGACCTGCCCATCTGCTCACTAACCAGCTGCGGCCAACTTCCTCCAAGTTCAACTCGGGGACCCAGTCGTTGCCACCATCATCGCGGAGCTCACCATGGGCTCCGCCACCAAGGCCATCGAGAAGAGGTTCACACTCCACGACGGATGTATCTACAAGTCCTCCCACGGACTTGGCCCCGACAAACTCTACGTCCCTCAGACCTTTGTCCCGGCCCTACTTTAGGAGTTCCACGACTCGCCCCTCAATGGAGCTCCCCTCGGACTGAGGAAGACGTTTGCGAAACTCCGCGCCCGCTACTGGTGGCCCACTCTCAAACGCGCCATATCCAGTCGTGCTCCCGATGCCAGCTCTCCAAGGCTCCGCGGGTCCGCCTTGCTGGCCTGATGTCTTTCATCGACATCCCGACGTCTCCATTTGAAACAGTCCAGATCGACTTCTGGGGACCTGCCACATCCAGCCAAGGACAAAAGTATATCCTCACCCTGACGGATTCCTTCTCCAAGTGGCTCATCGCAGTAGCCACGGCCGACTGCACCGCCCAGACGGCGGCTAAGTTCCTCTATCACGAAGTGCTCACGAAGTTTGGAGCCCCCCGCACCCTCATGAGCGACCGTGGGACCCGCTTCTGGAACTCCGTAATCGCGGAGCTTAACAGTGATACAGAGACTCATCACGTCCTCAGCACTGCCGACCACCCGCGAACTCAGGGTATCGTCGAGCGGTCCCACAGCACCCTCAACGAGTG
>JAQFZC010006626.1:0-12272 GCA_034695205.1 Dicyrtoma fusca
CTTTCGTCGTATAATTCCCCAAGAGTGGCCTCTCTCCCAAGCGCGGGGATTTTCAAGGTCGTCAATTCATCGCATCTCTGTGCGTGTGTAAACCTCACCAGTACAAGTGTCCAGAGCAGAACAAGTCCAAAGAGAAATTGAACACCAAATGGTGATTTATTTTGGGACGACATTAGAGTTCGTTGCAGGTGCCAATTGTGGCATACAATCGAGATGGTTCTGTGAAAAGAAAGAATATTTTTAATCGATTAGACAAAACATCTGCGATTATTTTCTTCCCAATCTGTAATAACGTTAGCCTCTTACTCTCGTACTGACTGTAGCTACCGTATTTTTAAAATGTTTATTTTTTAATCACTGTAATGGTCTAATCACTTATCGAAAAAATACACCTTTCTTATTATAAATAATATAAAAATAGTTTTAAAAGAAATTATTACCTTTACTAATTCGTTGTAATTTTGGTCTTGTACGTATTTGGCTGCTAAATATGAAGTATGTGAAGACGCTGTGTGACAGAATCGACCGATGACAGGTACTGAACTGTCTTCTTCTGTTTAAAGTCTTGTCCTGAACTGTCTGCACTTAAAACTGGACTGACGATGGGTTTGCATTAAAGTATTTAAAGTGGCTGGTCATGGTTTAATTGTGACTCTGACGAGTCCAGCATCTTGCTGTCAATCGTTGGTTTCTCCGAGAAGAGTAATTTTCTATTAAAGATGTAGAAACGTGTTACGGCTTTACTTGGAATTAGCACCTTTAATCGTAAGCAGAAGCTTCATTTGGAGATTGTGATGTTGCAATCAAACAGGGATAATAATTATTATCGTATAAAGGAGCTGCCACAAATTACATTTGCATAACCTTTTTGTAGTTGTAGTAACTGAAGATGCCAAACGACCTCATTATTGATGTTTTGCGCGATTTAGGAAATCATAAGACCTTATTGGGTCAATAGTATGACGTCAAAAAGCTACACGGATGCATTATAAGGTTTTACAAAGTTTAAAGGGGCAAAATATTGGGAGTAATTAATATGATTGTAGGGTGACCATCGCTTGCAGTAGAATTAGAAAATGATCCGTTTTGTGTCTTCAGTCACGTCGTGAAGTACGATGCAATTTATTTTTGAAAGAGATGCGAAGGTACACTTTAGCAAGTATTATGTGTAGGAATTGAACTGAAAGTACAGTAAAGTTAATTTATGCAAATTCCCTACTTTGCCACTATGACATACTGGCAGTTTATTACAAGTTTATTTTAATATGATCTGCAAACTGTTTACATGCTGTTCTTTGCTAAATTTGATTGTGAGTTTGACTGGGTTAATAAGGTCATGACCGAGATTTAATTTTCCCAAGAATCATTCCAGATCTCTAATTCCTAGGAAGAAGTATGTACACAAGTGGCGTTGGCTTAACCTTTTCGGAACGGTAATGTGTATTGTGTTATGTCTTTTTAAAAATGGTAATTGTGTGATTTGACCTTTTTGAAAGTGCTGGTTTCTGGTTTTGACCTTTTTGAAAGTGTTAATTAGTCGTTTTGACTGTTTTTAAAAATGCCGATTTCTAGTTTTGACCTTTTTGAAAGTGTTAAATAATCTTTTTGAATGTTTTGAAAACTGCTGATTTTAGTTTTGACCTTTCTCAAAGTGTTTGTCGTTTTGACCAGTTTTGAAAATGCTGGTTTCTCGTTTTGGACTTTTTAAAAACGTTAATTTACAGAATTTGTAGAATAAACCCTTTGAATCAGCATTCGTTCCATTGGGTTTCCCAGTTCCGAATAGGTTAAACGTCTGCTTTCATGCCACTGTAGCTTTTTAATTAAAATTATATGTTCATGGTTCAGAAGTTGTTTGCTATCTCGGCTTCCATACATCACGTGACAGATGTATTTATTAAATAATTCAATGCCTAGTTGAGAAGAAATTCATACAAAAAACGACACCAGTACTTTGTACATAAAAGTAGAGTTAAAAAACACTGATAAGGATAATTGCAAATATGAAACGTATTGAATTGATTTATTTGCAAGATCATTCATTCGCAAGGATTTATTAATTGAACATAGTTACTATGAAGAATAGCATTGTCTATGCAGTTCTTGCAGAACAAAGTTGACGTAATTTTCCGTAATCATACGTTGTTTTAATTTTCGGGAAAAGTTCAGACTTTCAATTTATTATTTCATTCATCGCTTGCTCAAGAGGATATTTGTGATGAGCGACACAAGGATTCAGACGTAATCGTAGCTTTTACATGCTGTGATGAAGATCATTTTTCAGTTATGAAATAAATTGAATTGTATTATTTGGCTGATGCATCAATCATAAGGGCAATCTTCAGAAAAAATGGGGCTGGAATTTTTACCCTGTCGTTTTTCAAATATATTATAAACATCATTTGAACTTTCTAAAATTGTATAAGCTAGTACTGGTGCATTTTAACAATTGATAACAAGTAGTATTTACATTTTTTAAAATATGCAAAAGTGGTCTTCATAAGTTTGAAAATAGTCCGTTTAATAATAGCTAAAAGTGGGATTTACGCTGTCTTTAATGAATAATTGGGGATGCATTCGCAAAGCGGCAGATATATATAATCTATTGGATATATTGGATATATATTCGACCAAATGGAGGCAGGAACGTTATTTCCAGGATATCTTTAATTGAGTATTAGGGTGCGAGTACTGTAGAGTCAAAAGAGGAAACTCGGATGTGAAGGAGACAGACGAGGTGGGGCTGTTGCAGAACCTGGAATTTGGTGACACATTTTGTGAAAGAACAAATCTCAATTACGCATAACTGACTGAATACCGAAACAATCCTAATAAATTTTACAGGATCACCAGATGATTGTGGGTGATTCAAGTGAACCGTTTTACCTGCCAAGTCTTTTGGGTTTGTCCTTCCCGCTAATCTCGTAGACATCCAAGTTTCCGGAATCACCACAAGCTCCAGTTTTGCTTGTTTGAAATAAGTCGAGTGAAAGCGTTGTTCGAGTCTTCGCAGGGTTGACGGCCATTGAGAAAATGGTGTAGAAGGAGGTGTGAGAGAATGAGCCAAAGGTTTGACTTCCTGAAACGTCATTGTAGCTATTCACTGACCCGCCCACAACAAAATACTGTGAGTTGGCGTCCACAAGAATTGTGAACTTGACCCGCTCATTGGTCTCCTGGGAAACGAAGCTTAAGAAGAGTCCAGTGGAAAACACATCAGTTAATTCCACTTTTTTGGTTGAGCCACTGATAATGAAAAACAAAGTTTCAAAGAAGGTGGGGTTGCATGTTTCATTTAATTCCTTAATTATTTCCAGCACTGATTACCAAATCTAACATAGATTAGGTACATACCCGCATCCTTTTCAAAAATCACTTGACTTACGTTAATTTGAAAGTAAGAAGATTGTCGTTGACATAAGCTGCCTTGTAATTGTGCAGAGAAAGATGGCTCCTGGATTCGCTGAAGTGGCTGCAAAGCAACGTCACTTTGGGTTTGAAACTGGACCGATGTCCATCGCGAACATTGTTAAAAGTCCAGAGACAGCGGTTGTTCGTGGAATCAATTTTGGAGGCGTCAAAGGTGAACAAGTGGTAGCGTTGGTTGGACGGGAATGGAAGGAGACCTCCGCAGGCTGAAACATTAATTGCCAACAGTAACGGTTAGTTTTGCGCAGGCTTGTTTTGTTGACGCAATGAAGCCACTAACGCGCTGCTTGCAAAGCAAAGTGGCTCTAAATTAATTTTGCGTAAATTTGAATCCTTTGAAAGAGTTAAATATTTGTTAGTATTATTTAACAACTGATTGTTTACCTAAAGACGTAGGCTTTAATTCAGGTTGAGCTTCAAGGACGATAGCTGGAACGGATTTGCAATCTAGAACCATCAACACACTGACTATTGCAACATGTGTGTTATTTGAACTAGTAGTAGCAGTAAGCAAGTAAGGGCCATGGGGACGTAACCCATTGGCCCTATTTGAACTAAACGTATTTATTTTAATTTTATAAAGTACTATTTAGATTACTGAACAGCCCTACTAACCACAAAATCGGCCTTGGAATCCTACAGGACAGGTGCACTTAAATCCGTCGACTTGGTCTACACATGAACCTCCATTAAGACACACATTTGGATTCAAACTGCATTTGTCTATGTCGACTTCTGAAAATTCATTAATTCATTTGGGCTCATTAAATTCACCACTTAAAGGACAAACGCAAGTTGTTAATTAACGAATAGCTCATAGAATTTGAATGTCATTACTTTGTGCTAATTATTTGAATAAAATTAAATTCTAAGCTACCACAAAAGGCCCCATTGTAGCCATCTTTGCAGTGGCAAAGGTAGTCAAGTAAATTGCGGGCCGCAGCGCAGGTGGCGCCATTCAAGCAGGCGTGCAAAATGCAGGGGTCAACTTTATTTTCGCAAAATTGCCCAATCCAAGGCGCAACGCAGTCGCAAGTGAAGCCCAGTTGCTTGTTCCGACACGTGCCGCCATGTTTGCACGGCACTTCTTCCAAAGCACACCAATCAACGGGCTCGGCACAATTTTCTCCTGCAGAGTTGAAATACACTGATTTAGTTAAAAGCGAATGGAAATTTTTAGTTAGGCTTTGTGTTTAATTTTCAACAGGACTGTTTTTAAATTCAACGTGGGAGGACGTTCTTTTAATGAAAATAATGAATGTTGAAAGTTGCAATTGCATTTTGATCTAGCAATAGTTCATTATCGTATGTAATGCCATTAGGTACCCTAAAAATACTTATATATTAATATAGCACAAGTCATATCCTCTCCAAAAACGCTTAGTCTATCAAGGTTTCATTTTGTTCGCATTTGTCATAAATTAACCCAGTCGTTGAACTTGTCTAAAAGCCTTGTAATATGATTCTTAATTTAATATGTTTATTCACCTGTGAATCCAATCTGGCATTTGCAAGTGTAGGAATTGAGTCTATTTTGGCACCATCCACTGTTTTGGCACGGATTGCTCTCACAGTTGTCGATCATGGTCTCACTATCGTTGAAATCATTATTATTCATTACGGAGCACTTACAATTTAATGTGACGCTTCCTATGAGCTTTCGATTATCTAACCATACCATTTGTTTCCAGAATAGCCAGGTTTGCAACTGCACAGAGAATCTTCGTCACCAGCAGCAGGAATGAACGTGCCACCATTGAGGCAGGCGTGCTTTGAGTTGCAAAGTGCTTCAGAATGATTTCTTTCTGCAAGAAATAAAATTTTTTTTCAATGTTTTTCCTCAAAAATTAAATCAATCCTATTAAATTAATGTTTACCTTCACTGCACTGCATTAGCGCTTCTCTACAAGTTTGCGTTTCCTCCACAGTCACAACGTAGTTTGAAGAGGTCAGCCTTCCGTTGCGGTACTCGTGAATGGTCGGCTGAGAAATGTTGCCGCAGTGAAGATGACCAAAGTCGCAGTCGACGACGTAAAAGTCCCACGACCCACTGCTGGCGTCCTTCTGCAGATTTCCAAAGAAAACTTGACTGCTTTTCAGCCACGCGTCGACCTTCTCGACGGTCCAAGCGTGTTTGTGGTAAAGCAGGTACATTCGCGTCGAGGCGCCAATGCTTTTGGGGAGAGTGTCCGTCACTGTCCCATTACCAGCAGATGGCGCGCCAATATTTAAATTCCCGCTCGCGCCAATGTACTTCACGTTTTCGAAAGCCGTTTGGACGTAAGTATAAAAGTCTATTTTTTTCAATGTGCCGCTAAACTCTGCGATCAGCAATGCAACATTTTTGGTTCCAAACCTGTCTTCATTGTAATCGTCTAAAAGAACAGTGACTTTGTGCCATGTTTCCAGATCTTACTTTGACGACACCTTCTTCCAGTTTAACTACGAATTCTTCCAACAGCTTTGTGAATCCATTTTGTATGCTCAGAAAGTTGGTTCTAGATTCATGAGACATGCAGGCAGAGTAAAGTTCTAGAATATTTTCGAGACTAACAAGCTTTTGTCTGGTGGAAACGATTTGATCGAAAGTTTCAACAATTCCCTGCAAAGTCCAATGGTCCACTTTGTTAACAGTAACACCTCCCAGACTAGGTTTCCCAAGGAACTCCCGGATCTTGCAGAGAGGCGTGAGTGTGTATTCAAGTTGAATTCCTTTGCTGTCCGCTGTAGTGAGAAGGGCTTCCGACAAATTGTTAATTATTTTACCATCAATTATCACAGAAGACTCAACATCTTCCCAACACTTAACAGAGTAGTACGACGCATTAGTGAAGAGCTGGGTTCGTTGAGCTGCCTTGAATTCTGATCTCATTCTGTTTTCCACTTCTCTACGACTTTGATTTTGACTGATGGGTGCTGTGACACTGACGACAGCCTGGGCACCCCACAGAATGCGTGTGACAATGTGTGTGGCAGAATTGTGGTTCAACAAATCTGTGTTGTAAAATGGGATTAAGGCATCAAAATAAATCTGCAAGGATTCTGTTACCGTTTGTTCTCTGAAGATCAAAACCGCATTGGCTTCAGTGGCGTTGCTTGTTTCTGTGAGGAATTGTGAAGCACCCACTTCAACCTCAACGATGCCCGCAAGAATGTTCACAGCTGAGTTCTCGTCCACGTTCAAAAGATGAAATCTGTCAGTGTGTTGATGGTCGTGTCGAGTAATTCGAAAGTCGGCATATTTTCTGTCTCTCTTCGAAGTGACTATTGTTTCCTTGGGAACGACGTCTCTGAAGATGTTGACCTTGTTCTCACGGAAGTTCCCGTTTCTCTCGTCGTACAATTCCCCCAGAGTTGCATCTCTACCAAGCGCGGGGATTTTCAAGATCGTCAATTCATCGCAGCTTCCTGCAAGGCTCAAAGGAACTAGTGAAGCTGTCCAGAATAAAATAATTCCGAACAGGAAGTGAAGGCCAAATGGGGATTTGTTTGGGGCCGACATTAGCGATTGTTGTAAAGGCAAATTACCACATGCGATGGACAATGAAGATGGCGTTCTGTAAATAAAAAAGTATTTGTCTATGATTACACTCAAAGCTGCTCTCTATTTCTCTTTGAAACCAGCTTCCGAATAAATATGACTGTGTCTCTCGTATTTAAGAACTAGTTTTCTTGAACTTTTAATCAAACGTATACAACTTTTGACTGGAAATAAAATTTAGCCCGTTTTTGAAAATAGGTATTTACCTTTTTACTAACTGCGTTTATTGTGTGTTCAAGGTATTACTCAGTATCTTCCTGCATAAAGGGGCCTTCTGTAGGAAATAGGCCAACGAACGGTTTCAATTCTTTCCTGCTAATGGACGGCTTGTGATGGATCGTCAACGCTGAAAGCTGAACTAAGGATGAGTTAATATGCAAACTGGCTGCTTGTCTCTTACTTGCGAAAGTGATAAGTCCAGCATCCTGAGTTCGACTGCCGTTCTTGCAGTAATTATGGACAAACCCAATTTTTTACAGATAAATACTACTTACGTCTTCTTGATAAAAATGGAACTATGGCGTTGCAGGAAACCTTTTTAGGCGCAATCACAGGGTTGGCTTGTCAAAAATTAACTCAAGGCTCACTTTGAATTCTTTGCTGATTGCAAAATGTGTTGGCACATTACAAACTGTAGTTGGCTTTTAATCGCCAGTTCCGAGGAAGGAAGGCCAGGACCGGCATTTCCGTTTCCCGCCAGTTCTTCAAGATATCTCATTGAGAGGAAGTCTTGACTCGGTTTCCGCTCATCCCACGCCAGACTTCCGATTTATTATTTTATTTATCGCTTTCCTGAGAAGATACTTATAAAAAGAGGCACAAGACATGGGGGTATGATTTGATCCTGTTCAGTGCAAAAGTAAATATGTTTTGCACGTTCCCCACTCACCACCTCCTCCTCCCAATAATGACCTGGTCAGTAATGACAATGAATGCCCCCCTTCGAATTACAAAAAATGTAAAATTTGAACTCGCGGGTATTTCAGAATGAAGCACTTGAAATTCATTGCCGTTCAAGGATTATTCAAGATGTGATGTAACATTAAAGAAGAAGGATTTTATTTCATTACAAACATAAGGCCTAAAATATTAACACATTGAAACTGTTTCCACTAACAATTATTGGCTCAACTTAAGAAACGGTGACGATTTAGTAATTAAAAATTAATCAAACTCGTGGAAATGTTTCCAGATCATAATTTCCTTTGACATGGTGTACCATGATTTGGCTTCTACAAGAGCATTCTTAAGCAATTAGGTAATACCCTCACGTGACGTTTGCAATTTTTCAAAAAACGTTTGGGGCTGTCTTGTTTAGTTTTCAGGTTTCTTTAATCAATTTTCCAATAATTTTTTATTTTACTTTTTTAAGAGTTGGCATGCACAAAGTGTAAGCTTTTATTTTATATACTGGTCTTAAAAAACTAGTAATTTTGAAATGGCATTAAGTTTGCAAGGTGTGGCTGTAAATATGCCTAGGTGTATTATTTATAATTAAGACCAAAATATGTTTTAGATATTACAGCAAAAGCAGTCATGTTTAAGAAACGCCCAATTAACTTGATGAATAAATAAACCATTCAAACTAAACACCTTTTATCCACTGGAAATTCAAAATTATTTTGAATTTGACATTGAGTCCATTTTGAATGTAATAGATTCATAATATCAATAAAATTAGTAGCGAAATACAAAGCGAAGTTTAAACAACACATTTATTTGGTAAAATCAATTCATTTCTATTTATATAATACAAGCATTAACAACAGCCAAAGGGCACGATTAAAGTTTTAAAATGCTTCTAAAAAGAATACTTGTAAAATTATCTTAATCTGGAAGTCTAGAAACAAATTAATGTTTGGTCCCCTAGTACCCCATGTTCCCGAATTCGGAATTTTAAGGTTCCAGTCAATTTGCGGAGCAATCTGCTTAACATATTTAATAGCACAGACAAAGATCAAGATAAGGTCAATCAGATTTCAAAATTTGACTCGTTGAGGACAAAGGAAGACTAATGTAATTCTGTCCAATAAATTATTATTGTTTAACGAATCTTTGGATAAAATGTAATCTTTTTGGTTGTAGAAATGAACTGTTTCCTATTCGTCATACGAAATGGCAAATAAAATTGAGAATAATGATTGTTGAAATCTAGTTGGAGATTCAAAAAATTAGTTTCAATCGCTACCAATTCGAACAGTTAAAGTATAGTTGGCAATATTAAATGATAGTCGTTGTTTACGCCAATATATTAGATATAGGAACATTATGTCCAGGAAATCTTCAATTGATTATTGTTGAAGCCTCTGGAGTTGTGGAGAGCCAAAAGAGGAAACTCGGATGTGAAGGAGACAGGCGAGGTGAGGCTGTTGCAGTACCTGCAATTTCGTAAAACATTTTGTGTAAGAATAAATCTCAATTAAGCATAACTGACTGAATACCGAAACGGTCTAAATAAGTTCTATTGAGCATTCGATAAATGCCTATGCGTTACATTGACTCTTTTACCTCCCAAGTCTTTTTGGTTCGTCCTTCCCACTAATCTCGTAGACGTCCAAGTTATTTCCGTAACCACACGCGTCATTTTTGCTCGTTTGAAACAAGTCGAGTGAAACCGTTGTTCGAGCCTTCGCAGGGTTGACGGCCATTGAGAAAATAGTGTGTTGCGAGAATGGGCCAAAGGTGCGACTTCCCATCGAGCCAATACGCGCGTCCTTTTCAAACACCACTGCTCTTACGTTAATTTGAAGGTGAGAAGACTGTCGTTGCCATCTCCCGCCTTATAATAGTGCAGAGAAAGGGGACTAGTGGATTCGCTGAAGCGGCTACAAAGTAAAGTCACTTTGGGTTGGATATAAAACCAATTTCCATCGTGGGAATTGTTAAAAGTCCAGAGGCAGCGGTTGTTCGTGGAATCGATTTTGCTGGCTTCAAAGGTGAACAAGTGGTAACGTTGATTTAACGGGAACGGAACTATTCCTCCGCAGTCTGTAACAATAGTTGCCAAAAGAAATTTTTGGTGTTAAGTTGGCTTATTTTTCTTACGCAGTCAATCAACTAACTTACTGCTTAAGATGCACAATGTGTCCAAATTACTATTTGCGCATCCTTGAACCCTTGAAAATGGTTCAATATTCCATAGTAGTTTTATAAAATACTAATTCAATCCGCCTTTTTGTATTTCAAAGCTCATTCAGTCATTTCTTTGAAATATGTAAAACTTTCATTTTTATTTAAGAATGCAAACCAAACCAAGTTTGATCTTTTCATTTGATTAAGTGTTTCAATGTATAACTTTTCAAAATGAAAAAAATCTCTCGTAGATTACCTAAAATGTTGCTTTATTCTTCCTCTCAACATTATACTTGGTATTTTAGTAATATTATTCATAGTTTTGCACCTTAAACACCAATCATTTAACTATAGGGATTAAACTTATTGCTAACCTAAAGACGTGGCCTTTAGTTCAGGTTGAGTTCTAAGGACGTCAGCTGGCAAAGATGTGCACTCTAGACCTATAAGTTAAACAAGAATAATTACAGAACTTGAATTGTTTGAATTAAAAGTAATACCATAATTTTAAAAAATAATATTTAGATTGCTGAACAGCCTCTAATAACCACAAAATGGTTCTGCGAATCCTACAGGACATGTGCACTTGAATCCATTCACTTGGTCCACACAGGAGCCTCCATGTAGACACGCAGGTGTGTTCAAAGCGCACTCGTCTATGTCGTTCTCTGAAATGAAACAATTTATTCACAGAATAGTTCACCAAGTCTGGATTGCATTGTTTTGCGCTATTTATTTGGAAGAAATAAACTTTGAAGCTACCACAAAAGGCTCCATTGAAGCCATCTCTGCACTGACAAACGTAGCCAAGAACATTGTTGGCCGCTATGCAGGTGGCCCCGTTCATGCAGGTGACCAGAGTGCAAGGGTCAAACTGGTTTTCGCAAGATTGTCCGATCCACGGGGCAATGCAGTCGCAATCGAAGCCCAGCTGTTTGTTCCTACAAGTCCCGCCATGCTTGCACGGCACATTTTCCAAAGCACACCAATCAACGGGCTCGGCACAATTTTCTCCTGCGTAGTTGAAGCACTGATTTAATTTACAACAAATGAAAGTTTTTAATTTCCTTCTTTTAAATTTTTTCCCAGGGCGATTTTAAATTGAATTTCAGAGGAGGCTCTATCATTAGTAATTTATTAATGTTTATATGAGGAATGTTGCAGCTGCATTTTGATCTAGCAATAATTATTTACCGTATAAAATACCATTAAGTACAGTATTAACGCTTATACATTAATATATGCACAAATCTTGTCCAGCCTTAAAATTTTTGTATTCTATCATAATTCACTAAAATGCGCTTTTTTATAAATACCCTAATAGTCGAACTCCTCTAAGAACCTGGTGAGATGATTATTAATTCAATATGTTTTATTCACCTGTAAATCCTATCTGACATTTGCAAGTGTACGAATTGCCGCTGTTTTGACACCAGCCATTGTTTTGACACGGATTGCTGTCACAGTTGTCGATCACAGTCTCACTATATTTGAATCAGCAATATTCAGTAGGGCGCACACACAATTTAATTTAGTGCTTTCTGTAAGCTTTCAATATTCTAAAAATACCACGTGTACCAATAGCCAAGTTTGCAGCTGCACAAAAAATCTTTGCCATTACGAGCACGGATGAACGCTCCACCATTGAGGGAGGCGTGCTTTGAGATGCAAAGAACTTCAGTATAATTTTGTGCTGCAAGAAATAAAATTGTTTTTCAGTTTTTTCACGCAACAATTAAGTCAATTATATTGAATTAAAGTTGACCTTCATTGCACTGAACCATCGCTGTCCTCAAATTTTGAGTTTCCTCCTCAGTTACAACGTAATTTGAAGAGGTCAGCCTTCCGTTGCGGTACTCGTGAATGGTCGGCTGAGAAATGTTGCCGCAGTAAAGATGACCAAAGACGCAGTCGATGACGTAAAAGTCCCACGACCCACTGCTGGCGTCCTTCTGCAGATTTCCAAAGAAAACTTGACTGCTTTCCAGCCACGCGTCCACCTTCTCAACCGTCCACGCGTGTTTGTAGTAAAGCAGGTACATTCGCGTGGAGGCGTCACTGCCCTTTGGGAGAGCGTCCTTCGCTGTTCCATTACTTGCAGATGGCGCGCCAATATTCAAATTCCCGCTCGCGCCAATGTACTTCACGTTTCTGAAAGCCGTTTGGACGTAAGTGTAAAAGTCTATTTTGTTTAATGCGCCGTTAAACTCTGTAAGCAATAATTCAACAT
>JAQFZC010006627.1:0-12271 GCA_034695205.1 Dicyrtoma fusca
TGAAAAGGTCTACTGCTCATGTTCCCTATGTTGCTCCTTGTCCCGTTTAAATCTTGCTCAATTATTGAAAACTGCCATACCTAGTACCATAGCTTAGAGTTTTGTCTCACATGTTACAATATAATATTGCTGTAATGTGGTGTTTAGATTACATTCGTAAATGCATTACTATTGTGCAAACGTGACTTTCTTTAACAAATCCTTTTACTTTCTGGTCATGAGAAGACCATTTTACGAATTATTAGATTTTGAAGTTCACACAAATCCTCGTAATAGGAGTAAATTATAGGACATAATTCTTACGTAGACGAGATGGTAGATTTGATGGAATGTCCCGGTGCAGATATGTTCTCTGATCTACACGTTCTTAATTTGATTGTTTATAACAAATGCACACGGCTTCATTTTACAGAATTGCTTTTTTGGAATCTCTTTGCCTTTTTCCCTTACTTAGTTAATATTATTATTTATTAACATTTGTATTGTATTTATTATTATTATTATTGGTTTATTATTACTATTAATTAATATTTGTATTGAATTTATTATTATTATTGGTTTATTATTACTATTCATTAATATTTTTCGTATAAATTAGTACCGCAGCCATTTTTAAACCAAATAAAACAGTTTTGGTCTTATTAGAAGCGCAATTAAACAAAGGGGGGAACTACGAATTGCTTTTGGAAAAATAATTGAAGGTTGATATACAATACGTAAAAACGGCGTAATTTTGGCCTGTATTTGATGATTTTATCGTATTGTAATGAACTTCTCCGCCATTTCTTGACCGACCGCAATAAATTTGGTCTCATTCGAACCGCACTGCAACAAGGAGGCGTACATTGAAGCCGGTTTTTCGAAAACAATAGTCGTTGTTCTGAAAAATCTAAAATAAGGCCTGTTAAAGCCTATTTTAACGTAATGTAATGACCTCCTCTGCCATTTCTTAACCCATCGTATTTTTGGTCTCATTCGAACCGCACTGCAACAAGGAGGCGTACATTGAAGCCGGTTTTACAAAACAAATTGTCATTGTTCTGAAATATCTAAAAAAAAAAAAAAAGAAAAAAAAAGACCTATTAATGCTTATTTTAACGTAATGTAATGAACCATGCAGCTATTTCTCAACCGACCGTACAACTTTGGTCTCATTCGAACCGCAATACAAGAAAAAGATGTCCACTGAAGTCAGTTAGATATAAAATAAATTGTAATATCCACAAAAAAGGCCTGTTAATGCCTATTTTAACGTGCCATTTCTAACACGATCGTAATAAATGTGGTCTCATTTGAACCGCACTGCAACAAGGAGGCGTATATTGAAACCGGTTTGTTTAAAAATAAATGATCGTTGTTCCGCAATGCAGCAAGGAACCAGAAGGTTCAGCTTGGTGGGATCAGGTCAGCAGCCTCGGGCCGGAATGCGAAGTTCGAAAGGCTCTGGTCAAAAGTCTCAGCCCAATAAACTATGGCCACACCATCAAACCAGCAGGCTAAGGATCTGACATAAAGTAAAAGTTCCGACCAGAAGGCTTATGCCGGAAGCCTCAGGCCGGAACGTTTAAGCCGGAATGGTCAGGCTGGAAGGCTTAGACCCTCAGGTTCAAGCCGAAAAGCACACGCAGGACGGGTTATATAGGCCGGAAGGTTCAACCCGCAAGGCTGAGGCCGGAGAGCTGAGACTGCAAGGCTCTGGCTGTAAGGTTTGAGCCTTAAGGCTTAAGCTTGAAGGCTCGGATTGGATGGCAAAGGAAGGCTTTGCCGGATGGTTTAGCCTGGTGGACTCAAGCTGCCTGGTCTATAGGCCGTAGTCTTCTGACCTGAGCATTCTAGCATGAGCCTTGAGGCTCATAAGTTCATAAATGACATATACGATGTTACCTTTGAACTACAAAGTTTAGGTTTTGTTTTGAAAATTGTTTTCCTTAAAAATCAAATGGAGTGCGACTGACGGCTCAGTTTACGACTGGCAGCTCCATTGTTTAACAGGAAGCTCTCAACTACACAGTATTAATCACTCTCAAAACGTTTCTGACCAATTATTTAGTGTTGTATAGATTTCAGCATTATTACCTATATGTACATTTTTTCGTTGCGTACATATCTACGTTTATATTGCGCTTCCAATGAGGCTGTCCGCGCTACATTGATGACAAATGGCGGCAAAGTTCCGTGTCGTATGTAGTCACGAACTTCGAATGAGGCCACACAGTGTTATTCATATATATTTATTGTACTCCTCGATAAGCACCTGCTTTGCACTCAACTCGAAAATTCACACTGTACCAAATAGGTTTGCGCGGTACCCGTTAATATACATAGCAACCCATCGGGTTGCAAATCAGCTAGTTATTATTATTGTCTGAAGTTTCATGGTCTTCATTATCATTATTTTTCGTATTGGAACCACTTCCTTCTTCACTATCCGAATTGTCAATAACAAATAAAGTTTATTACAGCATTAACACAGCACAGCAGAGTGAAACGTTAGTGCTTCAGTGAGGCTGTATTAGAATGCACTGTGTTACGTTACACAGCCCCATGAAACCTCAGTGGAGAGTTGGGCTCTATTTCAATTTTTCATTCGTATCATGAGGCTCTATTAGAGCATTTAAGGTATTTATAAAAAGTGCAAATACCAATTTTACTAGCTTAAAAATGTACGAATACAACTTTTAAGTGTTTATAAAGGTTTAATAGATTGGAAAAGTGTCACTACTATATAGTTTAGTTTTAGTTTTACTGATTTTTAAAAAGTGTAAAAGTAATATTTGCACTTGTAAACAGAGATAACAAGTTGATCGTTGGGAATTCGTCAAAATGACATAATATGTATCGTAGTATCGTAAAGTAATATTAATTTTGAAGGAGAAATAATGCTACCTTTTCAACATTGTTTTCCATACAAGGAATGCGCATTTTTGTATTGATTTTACGCGGAATTCTAAAAGTACAGGATTAACCGGACATTCGCATCGACTGGGAGTTGGCAAGGGGAAGATGGATTAGATAAATAAGTTGGATTGAAGCTTCAGCGTACAAGAAGCGTAAACGTGGTGGGAAAGGCTGAAGTCATATGCAGAAGAGTGGGAAGGTGACGACGGGAAGGAAGATTCTGTCCGGAGTTGGATTCTGCTCGCTCTCTTGTATAAACACGTCCCTTGTAGGAAATATTAGACTTGCAATGTATGAGTTTCCCGATGCGTATAGGCTCCTCCGTAGATTTGGAGAGGGAAGGACAGGGAAGTATGTACGTGCGAGCTTGGCTGGTGGAGAATTGAGGAGCGAGAGCGACCGTGTCAAGTGTTATCTCTACGTGACTTCATAATAGAAATCGAGGGAAACGGATCAAAAGCGTGGAACACGGAAACGCAGGCCTCAGCAGCATCCGATTCTTCTTTTGATGTGGTTCCCGTTTCTCATCATTGCAGTCCATGAAAGATCCATCCAGAGCGAGCCAACCCAACCAAAAGCCCCAGTCTGACAAGTCAGCATCAACAAGGGCAAGTGAGAGCTAATACCACCAGTAGGCCCAGCCACACTCTAATGCATACCACGGAAAATACAGCACCGTCCGCCGTCCGCGTCCAACTATCCATAATAACATGACAGCCTCCTGAAAGAACGAGTCAAAACCAAACGTCCGTGGCTGTCGATCACTTTCTTCCAACCAACTTGTCAAGGATGGAAACACCAGCCACACGATATTGAATTAGACTTTCAACCAACTCACTCACCACTAAAACTATGTAATGCACAAACCAATTTTATTCTGGATTTTATTGAAATCAGTTGGAACACACTAGTGCAGCAATGCGGCTGTATTTGTGGTACAATTTGCACACTAGGATTTATTTATTTTTTAATTAATTTTAATTTTAATATAATTTTAATTTATGTTTATAAAAATTTTATGATATAAAAAGGATATTTACCATTTAAGGGATTACCAGATTTAAGGGAAGGACAGTCGCAGTAGGACTGTATGAATGTTTTTTAATGTTCTTTATAGCTTTGGGTAAGGTATTAAATATATACTCACCATAAGGAGCCTTGCAAATACGACGTCATACAACCTTCTTGGCTTAGAAGCTGTTTTAGAAGAAAATATCACAATTTGAATGATTTGAAAACGCGTAAATCCGTTTTCGAAAGCTCAAGTAATAGTTCGAACGTTTGCAAAATATGCACAAGAACCATTTAGCCTTTTAAAAAACTGCAACTACTGCAAGTAATCATTTTAAAAGTAAAACATGGCATTTACAACTTTGAAACCTATAATTCTATTGCGTTACGTTCATACATAGTTGGGTAGCCCCTTGTATGGAACGACTATATGCACAGCATGAATGACAGTGGAAGTTGTAAAGTATGTGTGTGCCGGATGAGATTATAAATTGATCTAGTTAGATTGCACCCTTCACCCCCTTCATTATGTGGACCCCAGGGTTAATTGTGAGCTCACGAGTGCATGGGATGGAGAAACAAATTGGAGATTATAATTATCCCATCATTGCATTGTCGTCACAATAAGTATTCAGATGGAATCCCTTATAGCTACTGTGTAATAAGCATAATAAAAGTAATCCATGATTGTACAATATTATGACGGGAGTGTGTAGCATTATACATATATAGCATTTCTAGATGGGAAGGCTGGTTCTGGTTCTGGTCCTGGCTTTGATTCTGGTTTTGATCCATTAATGACTTGAATTTATTGATCGCAGGAAATGCTTTGGCTATCGAGCTATGTATAAGTACATAGCTTTTGCAACTCTACATTTGTACTAATTGGTGCCGTGATCTGTCCTGCTTTTGTTTTTTCAACCTTAAATGTACAGAAGCTGTATAAATAGGTTGGGTTCATAAGTCCGTATGTAATTTTGTCTAAGCTGTAAGGCGTGTCATAGTCCTACAGAGTAGTCTGAGTGGGTCTAGTCAAAAGTTGGACATTTAGAATTTGTATGTTTACACAAGGCAAGAAATTTGTCACAATTGAAGGAGACTTACGTGGAAACGTAGACAGCCTTTCATAATTGCACTACACCTTACACACACACATATCAAGACAGACAGACATTGTGTCACTGTCGACTGTCCAACGAAATGTCTTCCAGCAAAACTATGGTGATAACTGTTGTAACTTGTCATTGTCACTTTGTCACTGGTCACAATTGAATTGTTAAGACCACAAAACACGTTACCTGAATAAAAAGACAGACCTGGCATATTTGAATTGTCTGCATAGTTTAGTTTGAAAGAAAGTAATATTTCTCAAGTGTCAACACTTTCAAGGGGCCTCCCACGCAGAAATATCTCTCTCTGGCCGTCAGTGTGTTTCTTGTATACATACGTCTGCCAAGGGTTAACCGTTCATCGATTCCCTTTCTTTAGTAAGCTGAACTGACACGATTACGTATAGGACGGATTATGCACCTAAATTACTACAGTCAGTTGTGGGCCTCACTGTAAGAGTAAAACCGTATTTGTCAAATTTTCCTAATAGTACCTAATAATTATGAATTACAAAACTCAGGTGGTGAAGTTCAGCAATACAATTTAAAGCCAGTTTTACTAAACTTTAAGATAACACAAATACCTGGATCTCCGATGCACACGCATTTTGTATTATGTACTAATGTACTCAAGTGTATTTGAAACGGCATTAGCATAGTAAAAGCTGTAGGGGCCTTGAAAATATGACAGCATACAATAAGGGATCAAATGAGTCATTTCCTAAGTGTGAAAAAATAGAGCTTAATGTTCTAACAAAAGCAAAACCTGAGAAAAACATCTTGAAAAGTTGTGAAACATGATATTACTAGTCTTTAAACTAGGCAAAAGGATATATTAACGCCTCTAAAAGGTACTAGTACTGAAATCACACTTTTTCAAAAAGACAAACACGATTGTATCGTTTTTAAAAGGGATAAAAAGCGATATTACACTTGCTAAAAAGGCAAAACTGGAAAACAAAATTTTGAAAAGTTGTGAAACGTGATGCTACACTATTTCAAATTTAGCAAAACCTAATATTAACGCTTCTCAAGGGTGCAGACCATGAAATTAAACCTTTTTAAAAAAGACAAAATGGGATAGTAACATTTTCAAAAGTTGCAAAACATGATAATGTACGTTTTCGATCCGAATAAAATGTCAATCTAAAATTTCTAAAAATCTTAAAACAGTAAACATTGATATTTCCGAAACCAGCAATTCCACTATTATTCTATTTTGTCATAGTTGCAAGGCTCCTTCTAAATAGGTGCTTATATATGTAGTAATACCTCTACCTGTAATTTGTGGACATCCCTGTGTAGCTGTTTAAGAAGTGTGTATTGATTTACGAAAGAATTTGATCATGTGTACAAGTGTAAACGTACTTTACTTCCAAGTTTAATGTTTGCCTCTGTTAAGTAAAGTAATTGACAAGAATGTGTAGTGAATTAGCAAGCTACACAACCGTGGTAGTGAGAAGTAAGTACGTACAAGTATAATGTATACACTGTCTTGTCTTATAGTAAGGTAATATGGGAGTAAAATGTGCCTTAAACTACTAGAAAGAATTCCATGACTTGCATTTATCGATTGTTAGCTTTCTTGTGTCTATAGTCCCCATCGTATGTGTCTTGTCCTGCGTTTAAGTTCATGATAACAACGTTTTTAGCTTCTTTGTGTGGGGGAAGAAGATGCCATTTCATCTCCAGCTCGGCTCAGTTCGGTTGTACATTTTCCTCTGCTCACAATCAGTCTGCGTATAATGGATTTGTACAGACACCGAGCTATAGGTATAGGTATGCATATAGTGTTGGGTTTGTTCGATTGTTGGTGGGTTGGTTGGCTGGTGGGCTGGTGGGCTGCGTTATGATGCTTAGTGAACGGTTACTTAAATCTTCCCATTGAATTGCTTCCTTCCCCCAGATGCGGATTCCATATTTTAGTTGATGTTGGTCATCCTTGACTCGCCTTCATTTACACTCTCTTCAGCTCCTGTGTTCAACCTCTCATTTCTCTTTCTCCGTCCAAACTCATAGCGTCTATATCACGCTAGCTATAAATTGCAGCCCAAGGAGGCTGCTACACACACTATGTACTACGACGGCATTGCATTGGCAATTATAATTTATTGTGGAATAGCTCGACTGTACACATAAGACTATGAATTCACTATGGGACCTATGCATCACACTGTTAAAAAGAACCAAGCACGGTCACTTTAAGGAGCTTTAATAGAACTAAAAGTATAATTAAATTACACACAAGTACACTGATACAAGGAAACTACCAAGCTTCTCAACTCCAGCCTCAGACAGCAGGCCCGCCCTGTAGTTCAACATTAATTTACATTAAGCCTCATGTTTTTACATTCTTAAAAGTGTATTTTATTTTGGCCTCGCGCGCACACCCCTCAACAAGCAAATACACAATGACTTGCACTAAAATAATCATATGCAGTAAGTAAAAGGCAGCAGTGGTAACGCCGGCAGCGTTTAAACAAACTAGGAATTCCCTATCAGCATTATATTATGCATGTTTGTACAGTGAAACTTTGTTGTAAGGGATCTTCCAGGGGAACGAAAGCAAATCCGCTATAGCCAGTTATCCGTTGAACAGAATCCAATTCTGCATTTTCGGGTCTAAGCTCATTCCGGAATAACAATGTAATTCGTTATGCCTGATTCCAGTATAGTGAAGTTTCACTGTAGTACTGTAGTTGCCATAGTGTGATGCGAATACAATAAACTTACCTACACAGATTTGAAAATAAAATTATACAAAGCTGATGGTCCAACTTTTGCGTATCTTTTACTTTAACCAAGAAAATATCAGCACAGCACTGCACTGTACTAGAGGAGTTTATCACTGAATTTTATATACTCGTTTACATGAATTCCATAGAAATAAGCGAAAATGGCACAATAACGATGCAGTATGTGTGTGCTGTAGAGATGGCATTGAATTATGTGTGTATAGATATACTGATTTTATAAGTGGGCCCGAATTCTGACACAACATATTAGGACACGAGCGCATGGAAGTTCCGTTTCCATTCAAAGGTTAATAAATTCAATCGGGAAGACGTCGTTTTCGGCCTGTCAACCGCACGCTTCTGTAGGATTTAGCTCGCCTATGAACCTCGGCACGTCTTTTCAATCATGAGTATAATGCTAGTATTGGAGATCGCTTGTCCATCTCATGGGGTCCGAGAATTTGAGATGGCTTCGCACGTAGGTACATACTTAAAAGATAGTGGACACCAATACCATATTATTGTACGTAGCATAGATACAACTGTGTGCTGGTGCTGGTAAACTGATTAGTATAATAATTTGTGACTAGGTATATACAAACAATAAACCTACCTAGATATTAAATGAAGTGTAGTTCTAGAAAATGGTTTCTCTGCTCAATGAAGGTATGCGCATTCAATCTTCCGTCGGATTTAAAACACCTTCAATATAATTTAAAATGACTGCATATCAATAGCTTTTCGGTTCATTTCTACAGATTTTCTTTGATATTTGCTCAGCATATCTCTCAAAATCATGCACTGCGGATTTAAGACTCGGTTGCTGAAAGTTGTATTTAGTTTTACTGGGAAAACTTACTAAGAACACCCACACGAAATAGCTAGCCTTCAGTACTATGCGTTCTGTCAACAGTACTAAATACAAAATATTAACAGACAGGAGGGTTGCTTTGCAGGCGGCCCAGCATTCACATTATAGTACAGCATTAGCCAACTTCTTTCTACACGCAGTCTCGCTTCATCTCCCCTGTTTTCCCGATTCTTCATCCTCACACGCTCCGGAAAGAAGGATTTATGGAAATTTCAATATGGAATCTGGAATTGATGAACAGTCACGGATATTAGGTGCTAATCTCCGCCGACCTGGTGTTGACCTTTGTTTACACACTGCCGTTTCCATCGTGCTCATGACAGTTTCCTTGTGTGCTCATCATCACCATAAGCTAAGCATAAATAATATTATTGCTAGAAACTGGAAGGTCCCGAACATTAACTAGACAATTGCTAGGGGTACCATTTCTCTATTACTTCATGCCCATATGACTGAATCTCTATCTGCCCTGTCCCTCTAATACATGGAAACTGTGAGGACACGAATTTAGGACAAAACTCCGCGTTCGCGTTCATCTAAATATGAATGAATACAAAATGAGGCGAATTGGAAATAGCTATATTCAAAATTGTGGATCTATTCATACAAAAATTGTGGTTGTGAATGCATCTGAAGGAAGGATTTGCATTGACGTTGGTGGGCTGCTGGTGTATATCTGTAAATAATTTCATGCATGCAGAGAATACCATTGAAGACGTATGTACCTTCCTCGTTTACAACCCTGAAATCTGCATGTAAAAAACGTCAAGTCAGAAGTCAGAAGCATGAAACCGTGAAACAAATTGTATGCGTATGGAAGTCCAAAAATGGAAACGAAATGAAGCCGTCATTCTCAGTTATTGAGAAAAATTCATTCATTCAGAATAAAGGAATAAAATAACTCAAATTTTAAGTCTCATTCCCACTACATGTGTACCTACATACTTACACAGTTTGCGATCGAATCAAAGTGTGGGGCGAGCGGAGAAAATAAATTCATATATTAATACACAATACTAATATAAATACATGCACAAATGTGGGTTTACAGAAAAAAAATGCATTTTTTCAAAGTTGAACTACAAGTCATGGTAACTACGATCATTGAATGTAGGTACAGATATTTGACTCCCGAATTGAACAAATGCATTATTTATCTTGACAGCCCATCTCACAACATTCAGTATTAAGCCACCTACAATTGTATGCCAGGATTTTTTATTCTCAGTGCAGTGATGACGGACTGGGTCAGTCTCAGACAGGAATTACTACTGATATTTGTGGGTGGGAATGATAATCGGAGAATACATGACATAATTACAATATTGTATTTTATTATCAAGGAATAAACGGAGCTCACGTAATAAATCCAAGACCATCTACCAAGAAACATTTACATTTGAGGAGAAAATTGAACCCAATTCTAAGGGTCCAACAGTACCTTGTTTTTAAAAGGAAACAAGAAAAAAAAATTCTATTCATTTGATCAACTGAGTTATCTGTATTCTCTGGTTTTTTGGGACGGGAAACTTTTTCTTATGGTTGGTTACATGGATGCGCTGGTAAAAAGAATGAAATTACCTTAACATCTTTTTTTTGTGGTAAAGTTTGTGTGATATGTCTATTATAACCATTGTGTGTGGCTCCATCAGAATTTGCTGTAGTTTATGAATGGAAAGAATACAGAGGTACGAGGAGCCCCAGCAAAACCAAAGTAACTATGTATTTTCAACTATTTTTCGTTTACCCATAATAAGAGTTAAAGAGTTGGACAGTCATAATCATAATGGAGACATGAGTAAAGCAGCTCAGTTGAATTTCTTTTCTATTCGAACGAATGAATTTTAAATTTTGAATTACCGTCTTTATTGTGCGCGTAGCATTTTACTATATATTTAATTTTTAAAGTATTTATTATAGGATCTACGGTGCAGTACTATACAAATACGAAGTGACTTGCACATTCACTGTACAGCGACGTAGCCATCTTTTCTATGAGCTGAACCTTTTGACTACGAGTGTAGAAAAAAAAGTGAGCACATGAAATGTAATACTATTGGCTAACCCACCTTCAGAGCCTTACCTTTTTGTGTACAGCCCAAAGTGGCTTCATGATCAATTAATTTTATTCACACGAATCACACGAAGGCTACGAATTACGATCTCCGGGCTCAGTACTGTCTGTAACTCTGTAAGGGACCTACATGCTATGAATCATTTCATTCATAAACTTACATGATCTAAAAATAGTTCACAGATCGAACAGGAAAATCAGTCATGAAACAAACCAAACACAATCTATGCATCTATTACATTAGTATACTGCAACTACGCCCTTGCAACAACTAATTATGTAATATTTCAATTTACACCTCATGAAACACACACATCATTTAGAAGTTAGGGAAGGAATTAATGATAATTAAGCGTCCAAGTTTGAAAACCCACTTGAAAAACAAATTATTTCAGTTGAGGGAGTTATGTATACAAATTATTGCAATTTGTGGGAAAATGATGAAGTTAGTTTAGAAGCGGACTCAATGATGCGGATAAACTATGCTTGGGGTGCATGATGAACAAGAGAGCGAGAGAGAGAGATCGGGAGAGAGACTGTGAGTGAATCAGAGTGTGACTTGTGCTTGCCAAGTTTATTTTTGTCTTCGTATCTCTCATCTCTTTCATTGTCTCGTTCTATAACGACCAGAAGCATCTCTCACAAACACTCTACGTACATACATATATCCTAATGTATGGAGCTCATAATAAACTGTCTTCGGCACTCCCAATGAAATATGTTCCGAGCAAGGATACTGATAAGGAGCCTTGCAAATATCTACAATGAATTTTGGTGTGTCTAAAAAGGTACAACGTGATATTAACGCATCTAAAAAGTGTATAACATATGTACATACCTATTTCACTTTTTAAAAAAGGCAAAACATAGTAATAACATTTCAAGAAGCTGTAAAACGTGATATTACACTTTTTTTAAAAAGGCAAAACGAGAAACCAATCCTTCTAAAGGGTGTAAAACTCGGCTTGCAGACATTTTCAAAACCAGCATTTCTACGTAGTCATATTTGCAAGGCTCCTAAATGTTCATTTTTAATATTTTAGATGCAGTAATAAGGGGCCTATGGCCTGTGTAAGCAATTGGTATTAGAATGAAGAAGGATATGTGAATTACATTAATGTTATAGCCACACTATGTACGTGGTTGGAGGGTTCGGTACATACAATATATGCTCAAGCTGAAACGTCATCATCGGGTCGTTACTAACGACAATCCAATGGAGTTATTCTTCGATTCGATGAACTTCACTGAGTTGATTTTCCAGACGAATTTCATCTATAAAAAAATATATATAGCGGCAACAACGACTGGGAAAACATTTGGGGTGACTGGGGAACGTGAAGAGCTGACAGAGGAACTCGAAATGAATTTCTGTCTCTACTACAAAACTACTATATCTCTATATCGATACTGATATGAACATTTGGGGATGGCGAAGGCCCTGTCTAAAGTTTAACTCAAACTCACGATCAGCTCGCCTTTCGCCTTTGCAGTAATTAGATTGAAAATAAAAATGCTTTCCTTTCAGTATTTTATACGCACACCGTATATCTTCGGTGAAGATGCATTCTGG
>JAQFZC010006628.1:0-12270 GCA_034695205.1 Dicyrtoma fusca
TGATTAACGTTATAACTACCATTTAACGTTAAATTACAACGACAAGCTAACGCTACACAAACCATTGTGGTTCATTGACGGATCATAAATTGCTCTTTTATCTAAAAGAATCCTCTCCGGTTGGTTTGTGCCTTGTTCCAGTCGAACAGAGTTGGTTGGCACAATTTAACTTTCCTCGACAAAATTAGTGAAATCAAAAGGCTACTACGACCTAGGCTACCATATCGTAAGCTACAAATAAACCTTTAAAATAAAATTCAGTACATTTCTACTCAAACGGACCCACTAAGTGATCATGATCAAATTGAGCTACATAATAGTATAGGTATACTATACATTGCTTACAATGAGTGAATGAGTACATAGTTCTATAGGTATAAATTAGTAATAATTGAAAATTACTGATTTTAGTAACGATATCTCATGGCCATGACTTAAAAGAGTTTATAAGAACACAATGAAACTTTAAGGAGGGAATTCAGATGTACACTTTAGTGACCTTGTAAGGCTATTCTTACAGTAAGTCTTGTTTAAACATTGTTGTGTAGTTGATCCTCTTCCTATCAGTTATTTCTTGTTTGCGTAGTAAGCAGTTTCTTAACGGTCGTACATTGTGCTCCAAAAATTGTGTAATTCTATAAAAATGCAATGCATAGCTGTCTACTTGTATAGTGCTAACAGAGTTCTACAATATGCTAGTTATTTTCAGTATTTTATTTTACTTTTTGATTCTAACACTTCCAAACAACTTGCTCAATATTTGCCTGTATTTAACACACACTACAAATCCTAGAGCCCATCCAACAAGAGGCAGAGTGATTACCAACATTTGTCTTATTTTCTCCTTTCTTATCATCAATTTGTTAAGCAAGTTGTTAGCTTCAACGTTGACTCATGACTTTATGACACGAGTACTTTTAAAACATCTCACAATCAAAAAAAAAAAAAATATCCTACTGTAACGTAGGTTCATGAGATGTTAGTCCAAAAGTATAATTCAGAAGTCAAGTGCATTGGACTTCAAGCAGACCTATATAGCCAGATGAGAAATCAAACAATGAGCAATCTCTTAATTATTTTTCAATTAAAATAGTTTGTTATTTACAAATTTCCCCTGCTCATGGAAAACAAAATTGTGGAGGGAAAGACGCATTAAAATATAATCGTTCAAGTCGCAAAAAAAATGGAGATAATCAGAGGATTTAAGCCCTTCCTGGCTTTCTCACTTGCCCTGGCACTACTCTGTCTTCTTTTCACATCCCATCAAGTTGAGTCTTCCGCAGTACATGGCAAGGTAATGCTACTGAAAACTGAACAATACTATTTACGTACTTATAGGTAGGATTCCTTATCACTAGTTGTATGCCTACCTATATTTTTCGAGTTTTAAAATACATTTGTTTTGGAATTAAATTCATTAGGAAAGGTATTTTGGTAGTAATCTACTTAATCTAGTAATAATGACAGTACAGAACTCGCTTTTTACTAAAAGTTTTTTAAACTACTAATGCACTGCAGGCAGGATTGTTGGGACGACACGTAAGATCAGGGAAAGGGAGCTATTGCGCAACCAATCAAATTTGTGGATGGGGAGTGTATTCGGCTGCCACGAGGGTTATTCAGCACTACGTTACGAGCTCGTAAGTTGTAGTTTAAAAAATTTGAATAAAACTCGGTACAATCATTAAATTATTATTTTTGTACAAAATTATAAATTTATTATTTGCTTACATTTTTGGGATAAAAGTACAAGACAAGTTGTGCCTTGTTTTTTACTTATTTTATACAATGAAAACTATGTACATAATGTTTTTTTTTAAATAATACTTTTTTTATTCGTTTAAAACAGATGTCACTGCATTACTGATGAGACGTGTGTCCGAGCAGGTGAGGATGCTACCGTCCCTGCCCACGTCTACCGCTGTCAGCCCGCAGGACAGAGAAGATATAAAATACAAAGACCTATTCACGCCAGTAATAAACGTTAAAAATAACCCGAAAAATTCAGGAGTCTCCTAATCATTCTGCACAATAATAAAAATGCTCTGTATGACGTACTAATACATACTGTGTACAATCAGTCAAAGCACCTTTATTTACAATCTGTGGGCATAGGAATACAATCTCTGTAGTCTGTATTGGCTGTAGCATGGAAATATTAATAACTTTCCTTTGGCATTAGAATTCGCTTCAATCCAGACCCAGTCACATCAAAATAACTGTAGTATACAGAACAGAATTGAGCTAACACACCCACACAAGTTTCAATCAGTTTGTAGTAGCACAGTGCCCTTAGTGCTGTTAAATAAATAAATCCTTTAGAAATTTTACTCGAAAATAATGTAGGTACCTACGTCATGTGTATTACAGATTACACTACACGTGAGCGTAGAAAAGCCTCGAAGACTAATAAATTGTAAACTAATTCACCGTTGACTACTAAAGTATTTCTAGTATCTTGTTAGTTGTATAGAATTACAATCAAAAATGCATAGACGTAATTACGTCACGTAAGGCCAAAATCATTTATTTTTTCTCTTTCTCACTTCATCTCTGTAACTATACAAGAGGTTTCGGACATTCTTGAAGTACTTTTAGAAATTGATCACAGAGTTTGTTGAGGTCGGCTTCTCCAAATATAGCTTCATACTCTTTGTAGCAGCCGCCTTCGAGGCCCTTCATAATTCTCGCATCATGGGATTTAAGGTCGCCAATAATATCCTTGACGTGCTTGCAACCTTTTACTTTTTTCAGTGTTTCCCATTTCGGATCCGTGGCTCGGCGGCTTCTCCCTACGATAATTAAATATTCGGTTGACCGCAACCTTACAATCCCATTTCAATGTGTGAAGTTGTAAGCTCGATATATTTTTACGATATTCTAATATTTTTTTTGTAAAGGATATTGCTGTAATCCTATACTTATCGTTAGTGTAGTACCTATGTAAGTTTCTCAACTTACCAGATGCTTGGTGCTCAGAGAGTGTGTATTGGGAAACGTACGCAAGCAACAGACAGACCAGGATGGCTTTAGTAATGAAAGTCATTTTTTAGAACTTTGGGGGCTCAACTTTTGCAAGCAAGTCTTCAAATAGTTCAAGAAAATTTAAACGATTTCTAAGTATTTTGTTAAACAAAAATTCAAAAGATGATTAAACTACAGCATCCGGAGAATATTTTATTTTAAAGCTCTTATTGTGCATTTCCAGTGATTTCCTTATGAATTGTGAATTGAATATACAAATCAATGATCATTCGGCTTACAATTAGTATGCTGCTGAATCACGAAGGAGTCATTCTCACTTCTAGGAATATAAATTGTGAGCTAGTCATATTATCAGTAATAACTATTATAAGGAAGTTGTAACGTAGCATTCACAATTATTTATTATACAAAAACATTTACATTATACATTAATTTTCCGTCGTCTACATATGTGTACACGCTATCAAAAATGAATGTTTCCAAGAGAAGGTGCATGCCAAAAACTGACCAATTCTGTAGCGCCGTCTTTGAGGAAAAAATCCCCCGACCAATCTCCCATATGATAATATGTAGATTTTTTTAAAAAAAATAACACTTAAGGGAACATTTTGCGATGGTAAAAAGGTTTTCCCTAAAAGTGGCCCAAAATCAACTAAGTAACTCCTTAAGGCTTAGTAATGAATGATATTGTGTCGATTGCAAAATGCGCGCATCGGGCACAATATCCCATACAATTTTTAAAAAATATCCTCGAAATTTGAAAACTGAAATTTCTTATGCAATTTAACATGCAGTTTTTTCAATCAAAAGTGGTTTTTGCATTTTTCAGATTTTACTAACACAATGCTAAAGCATACACAGCGCACCTGTAAACTAATCAGTGCTCCCACCACACATTACCAAACTATAATTATATATTTTACACATTATACAAAGCACAAGCTATTAGTATGCACATTTTAAAAAGTCCAAACGGGATTTTGCACATTTTTAAAAACACATGATTTTATACGTTTATAAAAAGTGCAACACGTTATATTACACATTTTTTAAAAAAAGTAGAAATCAACTGTATAGACACATTTTTAAAAAGTGCATGACGTGCTTTGGGCATTTTTAAAAAGTACAAAACGTTCTTTTACACATTTAAAAAGTTGCAAAACATTATTTTACATAATTTTTTAAAAGTTCGGAAACTGATTATACACACCTTTAAAAATGGTAAACAGGATTTTACTCACTTGTAAAAAATGCAAAACGTGATTTGCACATTCTAAAGAAGTGCAAATCGTTATTTTACACATTTTTACGGGCGCCTTTGCTCGTAATATAAACGTTTTACTTAAACTTGCGTATAGTGAAAGTGAAGTTATTGAGTTGTTTTAAAAAATAGACAAATAATACTTTGACTGGAAGCTGGTAATCCACAGTTACGGAGAAGCCAGATGAAACAGCAACAACGTTTTTGCTACCATAAGCGTCTACATATATTATGTTTCTGCTTCGAACTGTTTAAAAAGGACGTTACGTGTTAATGCGTGCGTGCAGCTAATAGCCGCTGGAGAGCTTGCGTGACCACAAAAATATTATCGAGCAAAAGTAATTACATAATTAAAATTATTATTCGTTTATTACATAGTATATAATCCTTCCAGTTGGACACTGCCGTTTTTATCATATTTAAAACATTATGTGCGTTTCTCTAGTAGCTGATAGATCGAAGTGGAGAAACGGAGTAAAGCGTCCTTCAGTAAATGCTAAGTAAACTACAATGAAATAATTTGCAATGAAGAATATAGATTTAGTAGGGATTCAAATTTACAATAGCATAATTATCCAGTATCCAGTTAAAATTTTGCTTTTAACCTACTCGCAACTGGGAAACCATGGAAACAATGCTTTACAAAAGTACTTGTTTCTAGAAAACTTTTCAAAATGGTCAAAACTAGAGAGAACATTTTCAAAAGCACTCAAAATAAGCAACTAAGACTTTCAAAAACGTCAAAATTAGAAATTAACACTTTCAGAAAGGTCAAAACAAGGAATTAGCGCTTTCAAAACGATGTAAAACAAGGAATTAGCACTTTCAAAAAGATGCGCACGTAAAACAAAAGAAATTAACATTTTGAAAAGCACTCAAAACCAGCAACTAAGACTTTCAAAAAGTTCAAAATTAGAAATTAACACTTTCAAAAAGATGCAAAACAAGAAATTTAACACTTTCGAATAGATGTAAAACTAGGAATAGTACCGTTTCGAAAAGGTTAATCTTATAACAAAAGATAATTGACTTAACTAACTACTGATGACAATTACATTTTAAATCAATTTAAGAAAAAATAAGCAAAAATACATAATGATACAAATTATATGGTGGGTGATGGGCTCCATTTCCCTTTTTTAAATAACGCCTTCCGCATAAAGTTCATCCACCAAACCCAAGACACGATAGCGAAAGAGCTCGCTTCCGCAAACTTTCTTCGTCATGCTCGAAATCATGGCAGCCACGTCCTTGCTGTCCTCCCCTTCCTCGTCCAAATTGTCCAGGTCAGAGATGTCCGTGGGGTCATTGAGCATAATGGGCAGTCCCAGGAGGGCCATTGCAAAGCCGAATGCCTTGGCTCTGTGAAACCTTCGCTGGAGCTCCTCAAGAGTAAAGTTGGGGAGGGGCGGGACTTGGAATTCTTGACAGACTTCCATGAATTTATTGTAGTAGGTGAGGAGGGCCGAGTCAATGTATTTTTGACGGAATTCATGGTCTGTGCTTGTGTAGCAACAGTAGGCAAGGTCAGCCGTGGGACAATTCTCTCGACAGAGCTGCAAGTCCACAAGCATAATGTCCACCGGCTTTCCTAAATTATTTTTTGGATTTGAATCCCCATTTTGAGTCCCATCCGAACTCTCGTACCGAAATAGCATGTTGTTCAACCAACAGTCCCCGTGCGTCGAAACTAACCAATGCTCTAAAAGAAAGAAAAGGGGCCCACAAAATAATTTAGTCTTGCAAAAGAATTTTAAAACAAGGATTGAAAAATCTGTAAAGAATAATATTAACCTTTTCGAAACGATATACCTTCTAGTTTTACATCTTCTGAAAAGTCTAAGTTACTAGTTTTGACATTTTTGAAATTGTTGACTTCTAGTTTCGACCTTTTTAAAAGTGTTAGTTACTAGTTTTATATCACTTTAAAAATAGCAATTTATAGTTTTCATATTTTTAAAAGTGTAAGTTACTGGTTTTGCATCTTTTTAAAAACGGTAATTTCTAGTTTCCACGTTTTTGAAAGTGTTAGTGACTTGTTTTGGGCTTTTTTAAAATAGTAATGTCTAGTTTCGACCTTTTTGAAAGTGTTACTTTGTAGACTAAACACTTTTGTAAAGCATGATTCCATGGTTTCCCAGTTTCGAATAGGTTAAATAAAATAAAAAGCTTTTGATTTTGAGAATTAAAAAAGTTTCTCTACCTTCGTCATTTTGTCTTATCAATGGAATTCTCAAGCAAGTGTCCTTATCAGAAACGATCCCACTTTCCAACGGCCCCCCAAAATATAAAGCTAGAATGTCCACGCATTTCGCTCCAAATTTCTCAAAGTCCTTGTAAACACGGGACTGAGGTCCTTTTACTTCTCTCAAAAGTGTCATAATAGAATTAAAACCCTCTTGGCATAAACCTCCGAATAATTCTCGGCCCTTGTCAACAAATATTCGGTCCTGAAGACACGGGAATTTATCTTGTAAAGTAGTGTAGCCATTCTTGCATTTGAAGGCCCAACTCGTCGCGTGAAACTTGGCTTGTGCCTCAACCACGAGACGGTAGTGATCCCAATCGAAGCCCTTAAGACGATTTGCCATTTGAAATCCCCAACTCTTACGGATGTCCATCATGAGCAAGTAGCTGTCTAAGGGATGAAAAACTTGTGATTTCCCATCCTTGCTGTGCTCTGCCAGAATGTAGTGAACAATTAAAATTAATTCAGACTTTTTGAAACAATTACTTAACCTATTCGCAACTGGGGAAAACCATGGAAACAATGCTTTACAAAAGTACTCTTTTTTAGAAATTTACTTTTCAAAATGGACAAAACTAGAAATAACATTTTCAAAAGCACTCAAAACAAGCAACTAAGACTTTCAAAAACGTCAAAATTAGAAATTAACACTTGCAGTAAGGTCAAAACAAGGAATTAGCATTTTCAAAAAGATGTAAAACAAGGAATTAGCACTTTCAAAAAGATGCACATGTAAAACAAAAGAAATTAACATTTTCAAAAGCACTCAAAATAAGCAACTAAGACTTTCAAAAACGTCAAAATTAGAAATTAACACTTGCAGTAAGGTCAAAACAAGGAATTAGCATTTTCAAAAAGATGTAAAACAAGGAATTAGCACTTTCAAAAAGATGCACATGTAAAACAAAAGAAATTAACATTTTCAAAAGCACTCAAAATAAGCAACTAAGACTTTCAAAAACGTCAAAATTAGAAATTAACACTTTCAGAAAGGTCAAAACAAGGAATTAGCATTTTCAAAAAGATGTAAAACAAGGAATTAGCACTTTCAAAACGATGTAAAACAAGGAATTAGCACTTTCAAAAAGATGCGCATGTACATAAAACAAAAGAAATTAACATTTTCAAAAGCACTCAAAACCAGCAACTAAGACTTTCAAAAAGATCCAAATGAGAAATTTCCAGTTTCAAAAAGGTCAAAACAAGAAATTTAGCACTTTCAAAAAGATGTAAAACTAGAAATAGTACCGTTTCGAAAAGGTTAAGAATAATTTGACTTGACTAACCGGTTTCATTAAATCGAATCGTTTCGCCGTAGTAAAATGGGACGAATGGGAGCTTGTGCTTCTCATCCTTAAAACCATATTGGGCTTGAAATCTTTGTAACTCTGGGATCCAAATTTGGTAAATGTCGAGTTCTTTCGCAAAAATATTTGTTGAATTGAGCATTTCTTGCCTCGTGGGGTGTTGAGGGTAGCACTTGAGAAGTAAATGCTCAGTTTTCTCCAAATCCTTACAATAATTTAAGGCTGGAGATTCCAATTCCAAGTAAGTCACGTCCAAACTAAACATTAAGCTTGTGTAGCCATCTCCAGGATTCGTCCCACTTGACACTACAAAGGATTGAATTGGACGTTTTAAACACTTTTCAAGAAATTCTTTCGTTATTTTGTCGGCCATTATTGTACAGTTGGCTTTTGTTCAGTATCAATAATCTGTATTATTAATTAGTATGGATTTAAATTCAAGAATTGCGACAACAAGACACACTGACCAACGTAGCTACGATGACGGCAGTTTGCGAAACAATAAAATGGGGAAGCTGATGATGTGGCAATTTATAGTGGAAGGATACCACCCCTCTTTATTGTAATGGCAGTCTTTTATTTTTAAATGATTGACGTATTTTTGCTAACCCAATTATTTTAAATTTGATTGAATCGCTTTCCAATTATTTATAGTTGTTGTAGGGTTTGCGTGGAAAAGGGAAACAGACAAAAAAAATAATCTTCATTATACTAGTGTAAAAATTGACCGATTCAAGTTTCAAAACATTATTATTATTCTTGTAAATCGTATTAAAAGCACAAAAAATTGAAACGAGTGGCCACAAAATAAAATATGTTCGTAGGTATACATACATATATACTAAAAAAAAAGTTGATTCCTACTTAATTGCAGTGCGTGTTGAGCGTTTGAGAATTATTTACATACTTTAACTTGAACCACTATTGTACACTGCACTGTATGACCTTCTTACCTATTATTGCATGCTCAATCAGCCCAAGTTTTACATTAACTAGGTATGCTTCATGTTTGAATCTGCCAAGTGAACCTCGAGATGAAGGCATGCTCTTTAGATTTTTGTTTTTAGCAAAATTTTCATTTGCAGTTTCCTACTAATAAGTCCACCGACACTACTACACCATAGTATTACGTCTGCTGAAATTATTTTTTATTTGCTAATAATATTATATTTCAGAACAATAGTGTTGTCTATAAATATCAATGTGTCAGCCAGTTGATTAATTTTTAACATTTTTATTTTTATATAAAGAATATATTTACCTAGTAATTTAGTGTACATTGAATTATATATTTTTTTTTACGTTTTTTCCTTTTGCTTTGCTTCATCTTTAAGTTGTACATCGCATCAACGTGATGCATTAACGTTAAATTTTAGTATTGTAAGCTTCCCTCATACATTGTTTTAATGTTTCTGGTGTGATTTGGATTGTAATAATTATATAATAATTAGACAGTAGTGCTAAGCAATACTACAAATTTAAAAAAAAACATTCGTATAATGCTACACATTACCAGGATGTATGTACATATGTAGGCTTGTACGTACCTAACTCAAAACGATGATAGTACAGTTTTCGGTTGATTATGTAAACGATGCCACAGTAAATAAATTGTAAACTATATATTATGGTTAAATATTTGTGGGTATGTAGGTACTTATAATGGTAATAATAGGATATACAAATATAAGTCTTGACATAAGTTTTTTGTCCTTTATCCTTTAGTCTTTACTCAAAGTAGAGAACACAAGGAATTACAAGAGCAACAGATGAGAGTCCATCACCACAGGGCAGCAGTGATGTACTGTCATATACTGTCCTATCTTAGCACTAATTAATTATTATTAAAATAAATTACAATAACAAAATAATTACTATAGGAATAGTAAAATAACAAAACTACTTGAACTTGAACTGAGGTAGGCCATTTATTATATAGTTAACATTATCGTGACATTTATTTTACCTAGGACTCGTTGAACAGATACAGAATAGAATTAGAATAATTATTATCGCAATAATGAAGTTCATACTTTTAATTAGAATGCAAAAGCAAATTTATTTTTTATTTTTGGGATATTTTTATAATTATTATTAACTGCATCGCTATTCAAGATTCAAAGTACCTATGCAAGCTGATCATTGCATTGTTGTAAACTTGTGAACCGTCCTATTTCCAAAAGTACTGAAGTATTTAAAACAATGTTGGCTCGTTTCAAAGCACGGGGGACGCTGGCCAATTCTTATTTTTTTTTTTTAAATGTACTTTACGGCTAAATACACATTTTTCAAGTACCAGGTCACAAGAGTAGAAGTATAGCTTTACAATAAAATTGTATACAATAATAATAGAAACTCAATCTTCTAGTCTTACACACTAATTACCCAAAATAGTATTGGAATCAGACTCGTTAAGTTGGTGACAGAAATCAAGTTTGAAAAGACAAATAATTTACAAGAGCAAGTGTAAGACAGTTTGATTTAGAGTTACTAATATGGGTCTTCTAAAGTATTAACCTATTCGCAACTGGCAAAGCATGAAAAGAATACTTTACAAAAGTGCTTATTTCTATAAATTAACTTTTTGAAAACGGTCAAAACTAGTAAATACTTTTTCAAAACGGTCAAAACTAGTAAATTAACTTTTTCAAAACGGTCAAAACTAGTAAAAAACACTTTTTCAAAAAAGGTCAAAACTAGTAAATACTTTTTCAAAACGGTCAAAACTAGTAAATTAACTTTTTCAAAACGGTCAAAACTAGTAAAAAACACTTTTTCAAAACGGTCAAAACTAGCAAACAACTCTTTTTAAAAAAGGTCAAAACTAGTAAAAAACACTTTTTCAAAACTGTCAAAACTAGTAAATAACACATTTTCAAAACTGTCAAAACTAGTAAATAACACTTTTTCAAAACAGTCAAAACTAGTAAATAACACTTTTAAAAAGTAAGAAAAATAGAAATTACCGTTTTCAAACCGTCAAAACTAGAAATTCCACTTTTTTAAAAACAATCAGCACTAAGTATATTACCGTTTGGAAAAAGTTAAAGAATATTTTGTGACTAAATTTTAATCAGTATTTATATACTTACGTGTAGTAATATAAGTAGTAGTAGTTAGGTAGGTAAATAATATAGGTATATATATATATATATTCTACATACAGACAGTAGAAGTTATCTCTGTAGCAAGCAGTGTAGAACAAAATAAAAAAAACAACGTACTTACTACCTACATTAAGTATTTACAATAGTGTGTAGTGTAATAATTAAAAATAAAATAAAACTGCATTGTGAATAAATACTGGTTCATTTCTGAATATGGGATCTGGATTTCCTATAAATTATATTATAGTTTGACATAGTATATGGTCGTATAACAGTACTATTTTCTCTTCCTCTCTCGGCTCAACCCAAAACCAAAAGAGTGCTGTGTGTCCTATCTGTTAGGCATACCTATGTATATACTTATACCTAGTTCTATATAGTTGCTGGTAATTAGTTGGTTTGGTCATAATAAACTTCAAAAAAAAATACAGGAAGACACTATTTAAAACATTGTTACAGATAGGTATACAAAATATTAAAACTATACACCGGATTTTAGACAACATCATTATTTGTAAATGTAATGAGGCCTGAACTAATTAAATATGTAGATTTTTGTTATTAAAATAAATTAACAATAATAATAAGGAAATATTCGGCTTCGGCATGGTGCTCTGTATAAACTTAAGTTACGTACTTAAAAATCTTTGTAGAAACTGTATGGTGATTTAAGGGGATTTTTAAAAACAATTCAATAACTTAGTAAACTAGGACAAATAATGACAATGACAAAGACAGGATGTTATATTCAACAATGCCAACAACAGATTCTGATAATGATATAATAGTAATATGATTTTCAGATCTAATACTATGTAATCATGTGTGTGTGTGTATATATACCTATATATATATATATATAGCATTACTCTAATAATATGCAACTGATCCATCCAAGAATTAGTTGATGGCGTCTATGTATACACCGATTATTACTTAAAGTAAGTTTAAGAGGTTGCATTGCTATTGTTGCTGCTTCCTCCGTTTGCGGGGCGAGCCGTCGTTTTTTTCTTATTTCGTCGTGGTCGGCAACGGTAGACGTAGGCAGAGATGGAAATATCGTCATCAATTCGTATACACGTCTCTTCAGCCACGCATTTACACCTTTAAAAAGAAAATACAAGGGATATTTTATCATTACAGAATAATTGGATCCTTACTCATAATTTTACTGCTACTATGTAATGAAATAATTCACCTTTTCGAAACGGTAACATACTAAATACTAAGTTTTTAATGTTATCTAAAATGGTGATTTCTAGTTTTTTGACCTTTAGAAAGTGTTATTTACTAGTTTTGACCGTTTTGAAAAAGCGTCATTTACTAGTTTTGACCGTTTTGAAAAAGTGTCATTTACTAGTT
>JAQFZC010006629.1:0-12268 GCA_034695205.1 Dicyrtoma fusca
CAGACTAGAGAATTCTCAGATTTAAAATTCAGTTTCAAGTTCAAGACGGACGGATACAAAATAAGTAATTACACTCATTAAACCTGGCGAAGTATTGATTGATTCCTTTCATTCACAGTACATTAAATTAAGATTACATTTTTACGCGATGGTCTATCAGTAGGGATGAAGCCAATTATCCCTGTTATACCTCTGAGAATTTTGGAGATTAACGCCAAAACATATTCTTATATCTACCTTCAATTACTGTTAACTTATTATCTTCAGCTGTGGGGACTTACTTGCGGTTACTTATGTACATATTTACTAGTAATTATATACTTAAAACTTCGCTTTTTAACGTTGATAATATCAGTCATTCGCTTACTAGTTAGCCCTATACTAGTTGACCCTATACAGGAGATGTATATTCTAAAAGTTATCTACTTCGGATGTACATAGGTACATTTTATATATAGACATCAACTTCAGCATTCTGAGTTCATACTGCTTTTGTTACACTGCACAGCGTCCTGTGTTTTGTCTATAATTATCTTCGCAAACTACACGCTGAGTTGAAGCTTAAATAAGTATTTAATTTCTCGGCCACAGATGGATGGATACCTTACATTCAAATTGATCTCAAGTCAGTAAGATAATTCTATGTACAAAAAGCATGGTGTTTTTTGAACTTATTGCCACAAGCGCGTAACTAAGATTTTGGGAGTTGACCGACATAAGAAATGAAAAAAGCGCAATGAAATCCGTTGAGAACTCTTTTAGCATTGTATGATACAAATTATTATTAGCTACTGTCAGTGTCAGTATGTCTATAGTACCTACATTGAAATAATCTATACGTAAGTGCACGCATTGTATCTTATGAATTTCAATAAATTATTGTACGTGTTAAAACATTGAGCCATTATTTGTGTGAGCTTCCGACGTCTGAGTCAGAGACGCATTGTGAGCGGAGCATGCTCAACATTATGTATGTATGTACATTATGGAACGTTGAATACTTCAGCTATTCAGGTACACAGGTTTAAGATAAAAAAAACCCTAAACATCTCATGCTCACCCTTGAGTGCACTATTTAACTTGAATTATGCTTATCTGTACTTTTGAAAGTAACATTGAGATACTTATTAAAACCGATTTCGGTTTTCTACATTGAGCACTTAAGGTCAGCTTTCCTCGTTGGCTGAACAGCGTATTTTCGGCGTAAGAAGCACGATCTGCACTCTGATTTGCGAGCTGTCCTTAAAGGGTCGATATTTCAAAGTACACGCTACCAAGAACCATCTGGATGACATCATTTTGCGAAAAAGTGGGTCCATTTTTAATAGTTATAAGCGCATCATTATGATGAGGTCCACATTTTAGCCCATGTTAATTCCCTATCTTATGAAGAAACTCATCTGGATCCCATCTTGTTCCCATCATTATGATGCATTCTAACGCATCAAAATGATGCGATTATAACTATTATAAATGGGCTCTTTTTTACTATGCGATTATGATGTAATGATTTGATGCAGTGTACCTATTGTAAATTTTAAATAACTGTCCCAAAGCATTCAAAATGCTACCGTATAAAGCGTAACCAACTCCGAAATATTTGGAAGTTCTCATTTCATTCGAACTTCATTTTATTCTCATTCGGTGTCCCTGTAGTAGATATTTGCATAACAATATATATAGTAGGCGACAGGACACTATATGTACTTACATTACGTACATATGCCAATATTTTAAAAAACGGAAAAATAGTTTTTTTTACCAACAACCCCATGTTTCCAATTAAACCACCATAATAATGTAGGTTAGTACCGTAGTACTTTTCACCGCTTGCAAATATGGTGAATGGTGAATTACTTAATAAAAATTAGAGACAAGAAGAAATCAATGCGGGCTGCCAATAAGCTATAGTGCACCTTAGTCCTCAAATTGGGACTTTATACTTTGTTACTGGCATACTCGCTATGGGTGAGCGCAAGCTTGCTCCACCGTATTTCCTCAAATAGAGCCCAGGTCTCAACTGCAGTAAGGTGTCTGAGTGTAAGTTTGATTTAGAAACCAGGTCCCAAATAGAGTCCGGGTCTCAAACATAGCTCGGGGCGTACTTTCAAGTTTGAGTTAGCCTTTGTGCTTCTTATCTAAAGAAGGTTAAATAAAGCAATCATTTAGGAAAGCGGGACATGTAGGGGTTAATGTAATTAAATTAAAAATCTATCAGTACTATAGATAAGGCTGCCTCACTTGTAAAGCCAATCTAACTGTGCGAAGCATTAGATTTTAAATATGTACATACCCCTTTGCTGAAAGCATTTATCCCAAATCTCGTAAACAAATATTAACAGAGAATAATACACCCAACTGCATGAATTCGACCACATTAAAAATGTACATACTCAGTAGACTCAGTGCTGATAGCCTGTCTTGTGAAAGTATGTAACAACCAATGTGTGATGTCTTATGTGACAAGAAACTGAACATAACCCCAGGAATTGTGAAACATTTTAAGAAAATTTTATTTGCGGAATCGTTTGTATCTGTTCAATATAAAATGCCTTTGTTTACAAAAGATGTTTTGAAATAGTATAAATTATGGATAGCGGAAAAATTGATAGGAGCAATTTAGAAGGCGCGTTGTGAAGAGAGTATACGATCAGAAAAATACTTAAGGAACCGCCGTAGATATGTTAACCGCATCCTGGGCAGCCACCTCCACCACCTCCTAGATAACAAACAAGATTTCCAATCATTCACAAAATTGTTGAAGTCACAAGCTGTAAATATTATATTTATATTTTTTCAGTATCATACCTCGTCCGCCTCCCCAACCCCAGCCGCCGCCACCGCCGCCGCCGCCACCACGACCACCACCGCCGCCATAGCCGCCTGTCAAATGTTAATTCGTAGATTATGACTAGGGTTTTACATTGCTTTACAAATACAACCAATAATAAAATTATTAAACTGAGTTTTAATATTTTTTGTAAATACCGCCTCCTCGACCTCCGCCTCCGTGTCCCCCACCACCGTGTCCTCCACCTCCTCTACGTCCTCCATAGCCGCCTGTCAAAAATTGTTGCATAGATTATTACTCAAATCATGTTTCTACTTAAATGGATTTATTGTAAGTAAAAGCGTTTGTTGAATTATTAAGCTCCGGTTTTTTTATGTTTGTAAATACCGCCGCCACCGCCTCCATGACCACCGCCTCCGTGTCCGCCACCTCCGTGACCACCGCCTCCATGACCGCCGCCGCCGCCATATCCGCCTCCTCCATGACCACCGCCTCCTCCGTGACCACCACCTCCATGACCACCGCCTCCATGACCACCGCCTCCATGCCCACCGCCTCCATGGCCGCCTCCACCACCGCCGCCATATCCGCCACCTCCGCCTCCACCTCCTCTCAGGAATCCGGCATCAGCAGTGTTTGCCAGGTAGCAGGAAACACCGATTACCACACAAAGAAATATGAGCTGTAAAGTATTCGAACAAATAAATTAATATTTCCAAATTGTAGGATTTGCTGATAAAATGAGTACTTTTCCACCAAATTTGAGAGGCTCTACAAAATAAGTATAATAGTGAAGATTTATTTTTCACCGCTTTTCGATTCGCCATGTTGAAACTCTTTGAAGAGAACTTTTTTTTTCTCTCCTGCTTGTTGTTGCTGTTGTTTACTGAAAATCCAGAAGCTGAATGTGATGTTGGTTGGGAGGCTCAGATCGATTTATATACGTTTGAGACGAGGACTTCAAAAGTCAGCTTAAGACTTGAATCTCGAAATAAAGTCCAATGTCCCATGTGATGTAAACCCTGTTATGTTTTGTCATTCTAAAAAATGAAAATAAAATAATTGTAATGCCACCACACTTATTAGAGATACATACAGATAAAGTACCTTTAAGTCACTCACCATATAGAAAATCTAAGGAGAACAATGCTGCAAAAGTGAAAAATATCCAAGGTTGCAACAAGGGTTGCAAATGGCAACGAGAACGACTGCGTTCAAACATTCTCTTAAATCTGAATTGACCAAGAATCCTTTTTTCCCTACCCCTGCCCTGCACAATTACAGGTGCGTACTATGCAGCTGAAATGACAATGAAATGAACTTGCATCTACCTACCTGTGTACAGTACAGTAGGCAAAGGCATCCCATGCCACGCTGACCATCTTTACTATCGTTAGTCGGCATTTTCGGCTCATTTTCATGTTAACTGCAAAATTCGAGTCAATCCCAATCACTTAAAAAAACGTGTAGTTATGTATGTAAGAAACATTAAATAAATAGTGAAAATTAGAATTATTCAGGCTCTTAAACAAAACCCATCAAAACGACAAGGACTATAAAGACAATGCAGTTTGGCTTTTTGAGTCGTATGGCTACGGTTTTGTAAATACACGATCTGTTTCTAACGTAGATAGATGTACACAGAGTAAAAGTGTAAGAATCATTAATTTTGCGTGCATATTATAGGCTCAGCATCCAAATTACGTCGCACATTAAAAAAATAAGAGAGATAAATACGAATTCATACAACCAAGTGACCATTAGTACAAAGGCTTCAGATGAAATAATGTTTGTAGATAAATTAGTGCATATCTAATTTAAATTGGGATTTTTTAAAATCTTGGAAGTGTGTTGCATGGAAGGTAAAATAGGCCCACTAACGAAAATTGAAGTTACAGTAACACGGGATGATAGTTACCATTAGCAAATTCGCGGGAAGTAATGATTCCAAATAAAACGACAAACGACGTTGGTTGTAATTCAGTCAGGTAAGAGAGATGAATAGACTTCATAAACCCCAATATTTGAGGACAGCCTAGTCAAAATAATAATAAAAACATCAAATTGTGTATAATCCATTATTTTACACTTTCACTTTTGTTAAGAAATTGGATGTGCATGCATGCATGAACTCCAACTTAAGATTCTCTTTGTTTTTGTCACTCAATCATCCTTTCATTCGTCCATATCGCCACCCAGTCATTCTTCTTTTCGGCCTTTCATTTCACTTGACTTGTTGCTGGCATAGAGATGACCATTGAGAATAGTTTTATTTTTTGCACTTTTTGATATGACATAATATATAATTACTTATTTATCTAACTGTATCAGCTGGATCCCTTTACTTAAAAAAAACCTACGTAACTATGTAATGCTCGTATGAAAGTATGCGTGTAAATCTGTAGCGCCAGGTCCATTTTTGTATGTACATATGTACTACTTGTACATCATCCGTTTACAATCCGTCCGTACTGCAGAAATATGATTACGGAAAAAACACTTGATTCCTAACTTGACTTTCACGCACCTACCTATATACATACATAAATGTACATTCCCTGAAGATGCAAAATGACGCGTAGTCATAAAACCCCAAAAATGGCCCCCCATTTTCTCATTTTGTTAGCAAATTGATTAGCTCTTGACCGCGGTGTAAAAACTGGTTTTGCATATTTTTAAAATATGCAAAACCTCGAATTTTGCTTTTTTATAACATGAAAAATGGCGATTTATGCTTTTTTAAAACATGCCAAACCTCGATTTATTCTTTTTAACAACATACATAGCTTTATTTATTTATTTATTTATTTATTCATTTATTTATTCAGCTTTATTAGAGTATCAAGTTATACAGTGCACTGCATTGTTTTCCAATAACGGATACAGCTTTGATTTGAACATTTTGAAATCACGCGAGACTTTAGTTTGCACTTTTTCAAAATGTGCAAAGCTTCGATCTCCGAACATGCGAGCAATGCCTTGTACTTATATTTTATAAAAATGGGGAAAAAATTTGAATATTTTTATGTTTTTATGGATATACACGTCCTTTTGCATCTGAATGTATTGCCTCAGCTTCTCTTTGCACGTAAGCAATAATGGATACGAGTAATTTTGCATCTTATTCGGCGAATACACGTACTGAGATTTCCAAGATTCTCCTTCCAGAGTGAATCTATTTTTTGCAACATAACGGAGTCCTTAACTTTAAAGGACGAACCAAAAGCGCTTACCTATGACTCAACAGTTTACTTATGCAAAAACCAATCCACGATTCCCGCGTTAATTTATTTTTCTTAACCTTACAAACGGATTGAGATAGGAGATGATTATAAATGTTCGGTAAAGTACTTCTTCAGTATTAGCACAGCACAGCCTTTTTTTTGTCACCGCGATAATAAGCTCGAAGGTACAAAACGACATGAAAGATAATTTCGCATATTTCGTGAGAAAAAAAAAATCTATTGAGTGTTTCCTTCCCACCAAGGTAAGGGTGAATCTATAACAAAAGATGGCTGTGGACTCTCAGTGTTGTTTTGGTTTCTTCAGCACTGTTAAATTCTGATACGGCTACTCAAGACGACCCATTCTTACAGCTGATGTTGATGTTTGTGTTGGGTTTACGGCAGGTACATAGATGCATTATGGGTACATAAGTGCTTGCAATTACTTACCTCTGAAACCATAACGGAAAATGCAGGCCACAATGACTGAGGAGCAGAACACGAATGGGATTTTTTTCTGGGCTTATCTCTCTCTCTGTGCATATAATTTTTGCCTTCACTGCTTTCAATCATAATGGCACCCAACCAAATTAGTTACACAAGCGAAGGTAAGCAACGATAATAGGCCATTCGTACTAGAATTGTAGTTGCATTAAAGCTCCTACTTACCTCTGCATACATATTATACAGAATTATTATTTCTACTATTACTTACGATTTTCATTGAAATTCAATAGAGTTTTATTGACCCTTCACGACTAGTTAAAATGCTGGCTATGCAACCCTTTGAATAAATAAAAGCAATTTTCAACCAAAATCAAACTATAACTACTGCAAATACCTATAGGTTTTATTTACGCCCAAGATGACATCATGCAGAACTTAGCTGTGTAGACTTATTATTAAGAGGGCACGGCTACTCTAACGTTAAACAGAACAAATATTTTGGAAATAGGTCTTTCCAATTTTCGATGTACGAAAATATGGAAACAGAGAGAATACACAAATCTCTCACACCATGTGTCACACCACCTAAGTTTAAGCGCCAGATAAGTAAGACTTTACATAACATGGAATGCATATAGTGTAATGTGTAATAAATAAAACTTTGGAGCCTTGGAAGTCACAATTCACAGATAATACTCGATTTTTAATCCACACATAGGTAACTGAATTATTACTTAATCAAAGCAGTTTGAAGACTCTTTCAGTGAATGGTGGCACTTTGGAATTAGTTCGCTTATAGTGTATGATACTGCAAACTACAATTCTGTATTTTAATATCTTGGAAATATAATGCAGGCAAATGTCGGATGATCGCATGATTCCTTTTGTTCCCTCTATTCGATATTTATAAATCGCATGATCGGACCATACTGAAGCACACCACTACACACTAGGCACGATGGAGCTTATTAGTCATTTCCCTCTTATCTCTGTTTTTCATTTAAATGCCACACGAGCATATGGTTCCACTAAAATTACCCTTGCAGTATCAGTAGGGATTTTAATTTCGTATGCACTTCTATAAATTCATAATACGGATACTGATAAGAGAATAAATACATTACAAAATAATAATTGCGTTGATTTTGGCTCTTAGGTAGATATATTTTTGGTCACGTTTTGCTATGTATATGGTTATTTTATTAGCCAGCTTTTAAAAAAGAATACTCTTAAGAATTAATTGTAAGTAAACTTACATACACTACCTCTATCATAATGAACTTGCTTTGGCCGTCCATCTGATGCTGGTCAATTATTTATAATAAAAAAAAGACAATTCGCCGAAAGAACCTGAAAAGATTGATGTGCATTGTGGGGGAAAATTATAAAATTTTTCAATGCAGTACACAAAGTACAGTAATAATAAATAATACTACGAATAGATTCAATGGATGATACCATGCCGCGCTCCCAACAAAGAGGATTACAGATTGAGGTGACCTTCACTTTCCGTTTCAGTTGATTTCAGTGTGATAGCTGTCACGAAGTGTGTAGTAATAATAATAAGGAAGTATGTACATGCCTTGGGTTTTGTCATCATCATTTGTGTAATATATGAATGCCGAAGTTTACGACTCAAAATCTCCCATCTTAGGAACAATCTTATTATTTATAGTTTGCTTGGATTTAAGAGCAAAGAGTTACAATCGCTAATCCCTCTTCAACAATTAAATCACGTCTGCGGAAGCCCCTGTTCAATACCTTATTGTTAATTATGATTCCTCTGCTCATATGAATATGCAGAAAAGAAGGACCTTTCATGGATGCATTTGTCAAAGCAATAAGGCTGTCACTTTTTGTTCACATTTCAATGCATTCACTTCATTTCCTTTAATTTGTATTTCCTATTAAAAAACCTTGTTGTGAGCTAATTACTCAAATGGGCGACCAAATGGAGGACCATCTTTAACTTGGGGGTAAGTAACGTCCATTAACAAAGAAATGACATTTCCTATGCCTATGCTTGTATGCACGTACTTCACTCAATCATAATGAGCAGGGACAGGATTGACACTGGTAAATTAGTTAGAGGATTTTTTCACCATTGCTTATCCTGCACTGTTACCAGTAAAATATGATGACCTCATCGATCGTATGTACCTATGTACTAGCCCGTTTACAAAATAAAACGCAGTCTTTACAAATTAAATTCTGGGTTATTTTGGTTTCTTTGTTTTTGCAGTCTAGTTATATAGCTATGTATGGTAAGTATACAAGGGTATGAAAATTATAAAATGAGATATATTATCTCCAGATCCTGTAAACAAAAGGGAAAAAAGTATATTGAACAGGAGGTTCTCTGGTGTTATCGGGGTGATCGTATAAACGTGATTTATTTTTATTATTATTATTATGACAAAAAAGTGCATCGAGTGACTTTGAGATTCAAGTGTTCTTAGCTTGCTCTTAGAGCATCGCGTCTCAAACGTATATAAGGCGACTTGATCCTTCCTACCAGCATCACATTCAGCTTCTGGATTTCTTATAAACAACAACAAACGGGAGAGACAACAATAGTTCTCTTCAAATATATTTCCACCATGGCAAATGGAAAATTGGTAAATTACATTCCTTCACATTTTTATTTTTTTGTAGCACCACTGTACATTTTATGCGGGTAGCTCTTTCCTTCTCAAAAAATACAGTTAAAATATAGGTTTTAAAATATTGATTCGTTCTTTGGAATCATAGCTCATTTTTCTTGGGGTCGTAATCGGTGTCGCCGTTATGATGGCTAACACGGCGGAGGCAGGATTTCTGAAGGGTCTGATTGGAGGAGGAGGAGGACGAGGGGGTGGCCATGGAGGAGGAGGAGGTTACGGAGGAGGCGGTCACGGAGGAGGGGGTGGCCATGGAGGAGGAGGTTACGGTGGAGGTGGCCACGGAGGAGGCGGTGGACGTAAAGGGGGCTTCGGGGGAGGTCACGGCGGAGGCGGCGGGGGTCACGGGGGTGGCGGCTACGGAGGAGGCGGTGGACGCAAAGGGGGTTTCGGAGGCGGACACGGCGGCGGTATTTACAGACATCCGATTTCAAACAATCCAGAGTTTAATAATATTACCTGCGGTCTTATTTATAATAAAAAGTCCTTTAAGTAGACAAATGATTTGAGTTGTAATCTATGCAAACCGTTTTGACAGGTGGGCATGGAGGCGGAGGCGGTCACGGTGGCGGCGGTGGTTACGGCGGGGGTGGTAGAGGTCATGGCGGAGGTGGTTTTGGAGGCGGTGGCGGCGGCTACGGCGGTAGAGGAGGCGGTGGCGGTGGTGGCGGTTGGGGCTGGCGAGGTAATGAGCTACATATTAATTTATACTAAAATTGGGGAAAGAAACATTTCTTTGCTCTTCTAAGCAGCAGCGTTGGTAGCTTATCGGCATTACGACCAAGAAGGGCCTATGAAGCTGTACTAGGACTACATGATCATTTGTTTTTATTCTCTAGGTTGAGACGGTTGCAGCCCTGTATCCAACTGCTTCCCTGAATTTCTCTGATGACAGTATTTCATATGTACAGCGCCTTCTAAACTCCTATCCCATTTTCTTCTTTGGTTTATTTAAAACTTTTCAAAACATACAGCTTTACACAAATTGTTTTTTATACTAAAGAATTAATGATTATTTTGCAAATAAACTGTACTAATTTTAAGTAGTAGTGAAATTGCTGGAGTGTACTATATTTTTCGTAATAGCCGCACTGTAGTGTTTTGTAAGTTGAAGGATTCATTCCCTGTTTTCATATCTATGTACCTGTGCAAACAGACGATCGTAGATTTGCTGCATATTGAAGTTGGGATTAATGGTGATTTGACTCATACTCATAAAACATACGCACCTGTGCTGTGTGGGCTCCAATATTGACGAAATCAAATTTGGACTTTGCTATTTACATGATACATGTATATTAATATAATAATATTAATGTTGATTGAAGCATACCATCAGTAGCTGGTTGACATTCTCGAAGCACATTAAAGTGTTGTTTTTTGAACTATTTATTCACTATCATGGTTCTACAAATAATTACTTAGCTAAGCAACTGCCGGATGTTTGCCATGTGGACAATTCCGTGTAGACATTGCCACCACGATATTCTCATACTCTATTTGTTACGGTCAGCTAAATAATCGTTGTGCGTTACAGCCATATACCTTCAACATTACACTAGGGGGCGCTATTGCGTTACACGCGGTCGGTGGTGGTCGAAAATTCAGGATTTTTGCGTTATGTAATACTTGAACGTCTCCTATGAGAAAAGGTCTTTATTCAGTACACAGTACAAAAGTAATAATAAAAATATTGTATAAAAGTCTAGAAGCGAGAATGTAACAAGATATTAAAGAAAAACCGAAAAAACAGGAAATCAAATGCAATTCAACAGTAGTTGTTTTAGTACTTGGGTGGCAAATGCCAGGCAATTGTCCCCACCAACAACGCATGTGTCTACTTTTATGTATATCTAAAAGTAAACCATAAAAAACGGAAAGTTGGTCAAGTCGGGTCGTCGTTCAATATATTTAAACCGCATTTTTCCATCTCATCAGTTTATAATCTAATAATAATAATCAAAATTATGGGATATTTGAGAGCCATCCTTCCGATTGCATAGGAAATACTTAAAGATGTGTAAAAGGGTGAAGGTACTTTGAGTGAGATAATAGTCCATGACTAAAAACTATTTTCACGTTCCTTCTTAAGTCATAAATAATGATGCTACTTTACTGTCAACTGTGACTTTGATTTTTTGCTGAATTCGTTGTAGCGTTAAGCTTGAAAAGCGGTAATTTTAATACGAAGGTTGCAATTAAATAAACTTGTCAGGTACATAATAACTATGTAGGTACACTTAATACTGTACGTACATACCTACCTAAGTAGTTGCTTACATTATTGACAGTTAATGGTTAATGCGAAGGCACACTTCTTGAGTTTTAATGTAACCAACGTATCAATCCGCTAATTTTCAATACTCTACAACACGAAATAATACTAATAGTATTTTTAACGGTTTGATTTTTTTTGCAAGAGGCAGCGTAAACATTAAAAGTTAATAATTATGTACATAAATAACAATACATACATCATGTAGTTGGATCGTATAGCTTCCAGCTTAAAAGTACCTTTGAACCCTATTATACGAATATGCGCTGTTCTTGAGAGTTTAATTTAGGATGGGAAGAGGAACCAATAGAGGCATAAAACAGAAATGATTGCTGAATTAAATCTATGTATGCATAATATGATTCAAGTCTTAACTTGAACTCAACTCGTATATGATCATGGATTTAAAAGTTAAATAAATTTTTTGCTACTAACGTACCTATTAACTTTTATCGGTTCAACTGATAGAGATGTGTAACAGTATGCTAGAACCCAAAACGTTTATGTAATAACCTAAATAAAATAATTGTAATGGACCGCCACTGCACTGTGTTATCTTACTTATGTATATGTAATTGGTACCTACCTCCTGCAAAATAATTGCACACCATCCATAATTTAAATCACGCCATGTCATCATTCAGCCTATTAACAGTAGCAGACGTAATATATACATACGTACTGGTAATTTTTCTGCAGATTTCGTTTTTGTTTTTACATCAGTAGTATATTTACATTGGAACCACTACGTCGAGAAGACCAGTGCTGCTCACACATTAATTAATATTACATTAAACTACCGTAAACGCTCGAATAGAGCCTCACTCTCGAATAGAGCCCCACTCTCGAATACAGCCCCAATCTACGACAC
>JAQFZC010006630.1:0-12267 GCA_034695205.1 Dicyrtoma fusca
GGTCTCTAATTGTACGCGGGGGTCCGAGTGGCTGAATGGAATAGTGCGCGGGCGTTCTATTAGAGAGTTTACGGTACTTATGTTAAAATTTACGACTAGTTTTATGGCGAGCGTATACCATCTGTGTTCGTATAGTTTTAATCGTAATTTTATCATCAATCACTGCAAATTTTATAGCGTTTTATAGTAAATTTCTTTCTTATAGTAAATTTTGCAAATATGTATGTATACATAGAGACCTTTCAAGCGTGGTGTTATAGAATCTTGAATTTTGAAAGTGTACGTACAGATACAACGTTTTACAAATGTTTCGAAGGGTTAAAATCTATGGTTTGTAACTTTTTGAAAACGGAATATTACTGTTTTTACACTATTTCAAAGAGTGAATGGAAATATAGTGTTGAAGGAAATCTTTTGAAAGTGCAATAATTGTTATGTTTTTACGCAGTTTCAAAAAGTGAAAATCTAATTTTGGACTTTCTTAAAACGTAATTATTTTGTTTTTACGCTCTTTCGAAATGGGAAAATCTAGTTTTGCACCTTTTTGAAACGCGAATATTATGTTTTTACGCCGTTATAAAAAGTGAAAATCTAGTTTTGCACTTTTTAAAAGCGCAATACTACGGTTTTTACGCTATTTGAAAGAGTGGAAATCTAGTATTGCACGTTTTGAAAATGCAATTGTTATGTTTTTACGCCATTTCAAAAAGTGAAAATCTAGTTTTGACCCTTCTGAAAAGCAATATATTTTTACGCCGTTTCAACAGGGTAAAATCTAATTTTGCACTTTTTTAAAACGCAATTATTTTGTTTTTACGCTCTTTCAAAAAGGGAAAATCTAGTTTTTCACTTCTTAAAAACGCAATTATTATGTTTTACACTGTTACAAGAAGGGTAAATGTGGTTTTCACCTTTTTGAAAATGCTAAATAATCTGTTTTTACGCTCTTTAAAAAAGGGAAAATCTAGTTTTGCACCTTTTGGAAATGTATAAACACAATGCTTAAGAACATTTCCACACCATTATTAGTCCTTTTTTTGTCGCTTTGAAAGATGCTTGCCAACCGAAATCTCCTATAACGTCACATTTGTAGGTCTCTATATAGCAAGGTAGGTATACCAGAAGTATACAAGCCCCCTTATAAATATAGTTACACATACATCCATTAGTACAATAAAAGACGCTACATGTAGTACCTGTACAGATGTAGTATTTGTAAATGTTTGTATGGAATTATAATTTATTTATCATTATCCCACACATTATAATTTAAATCGTCGTACGTGCTAGTACAGCGGCTACGCTTACATTTTCCATGTAAATCAAACCCCATATTCCTACATAATTCAATCGTTTCAAAAAAGTTTACTTACAGATTATTTTTTATAATTACCTAGGTAACTGTTAACCGATAGTCAAAAAATAAATTAAACCAAGTTAGAAGGAAATCAGTTCATTGGGTAGTTTGGAGCTCAAAAACTGGTCCTTTGAGCTGGTTTCCTTCCCTTACTTGGTACTTGTGTTAAGGCCTACAGAAAGAATTTCAAAAACTTGTAAATTAGTAATTTTTACGTTCATACATACACACTCGTCAATTAATCTTCTGTTTGCACTCAAAATCATTCAGGCATTCATCAGGCGCCCAAAAAAAATACAAAATCAAAATTTTACGTATATAGACTGCTTTTGTTTTGAATTTTGAAAAGATTTGGAACTTTGAAGGGCCTCTTTCCAATCACTGCACAATTAACCTTTTCATAACGGTAATATATTTAGTTTTAAATGTTTTTAAAAATCGTTATTTATAGTTTCTTCCATTTTGAAAAGTGTTATTTACTAGTTTTGACAGTTTTTGAAAAGTGTTATTTACAAGTTTTGACCGTTTTTAAAAAGTGTTATTTACTAAGTTTTGGAAGTTTTGAAAAAGTGTCATTTGCTAGTTTTGACAGTTTTGGAAAACTGTTATTTACTAGTTTTGACAGTTTTTGAAAAGTGTTATTTACTAGTTTTGACTGCTTTGAAAAAAAGTTATTTACTAGTTTTGACAGTTTTGAAAGTGTTATTTACTGGTTTTGACTGTTTTGAAAAAGTGTCATTTGCTAGTTTTGACAGTTTTGGAAAAGTGTTATGTACAAGTTTTGCCCTTTTTGAAAAAGTTAATTTATAGAATTAAACATATTTGTAAAGCATTCTTTCCATGGTTCCCCAGTTTCGAATTGGTCAATTCCAGAAAAGGAAATGACCGATTTTTCCCCATCCCATTGGCATTGGCAATCTGCTGTTTAGTAGTTCGTTCGTAATCAGTAATTGTGTATAATTTAGTTGGTAATTTTGATGTATGACGTCATAGGAACTCGTACAAATCTCTCAATTATAATTATAATTTTGTCGTACTGTCTGTCTACTTTCTATCTACAGACTCCGGCAGATCACCTGTACGTTAAGTTTTGGGAAAAAGATCTACTTGACTTGGTTTGGCTTCTATCATCTTCTTCTTGGAAATTGAGATTCTTAGGAATTGAAAGTTAGCGTCTGACTGCATTAGAAGGGAAACTTTTGTACGAGAGATAAGCTGAAGCTCATCAAAAACAGAGATAGGAGGGAGAGTCACTTTTCCCAAAGACCATTGTAGAATTTAGAGATTGCAGAGATCACAGGGGGGCTGGTACTGGGACTCGCGACGGTGATGGAATACTAGGTGTATAATTAGGGGCTTGTCAATTATTACGTCAGGGCTAAAGACTGCCGTATAATTTTTGAAATTGCTTATTCAAATTAAGCTTTTTTAAACTGTAATATCTAGTTTTGCATCTTTTTGAAAATGGTAATTTCTAGTTTTAACTTTTGACCTTGTCAAAAATTTTAGTTTCTAGCTTTGACCTTTGTGAAAGTGTTGCTCACTTACTAGTTTTGAACGTTTTCAAAATTGTTAGTTTTTAGTTTTGACCTTTTTGAAAGTGCTACATACTAGTTTTGAATGTTTTCAAATATGTTAATTTCTAGTTTTGACCCTTTTGAAAGTGTTACTGAATAGCTTTGCATACTTTAAAAAATGTCATTTCCTTGTTTTGACCTTTTTGAAAGTGCTACTTACTAGCTGTGACTGTTTTAAAAAATGTCAATTTCTAGTTTTGACCTTTTTGAAAGTGTTACTCACTAGCTTTGAATGTTTTAAAAGATGCTGATTTCTAGTTTTGGCATTCTTAAAAATGTCGATTTCTTGTTTTGACTTTTCTAAAAGCGTTACTTACTAGTTTTGAAAGTTATTTTGAAAACGTTAATTTCTAGTTTTGACCTTCTAGAAAAAGATAATTTGAAGAACAAAATCCTTTGTAAAGCATTCTTTCCACGGTTTTCCGTTTTTCAATATCTTAATTAAAAATGGGCGGGAATTCCTGGGTTTTGCGTGTGACGTAATTTGTTCAGAGCCCTTCCTACGTAGGTGCATTATGGCTTATATAATTATACGACAGAGTGAGCGCATTATGTCATAATCTCACCAGACTAGGAAGTTCTATATAGATATAGACTTAGATATAGCAATATAGCCTTCTAGTATTCCCTATATAGCTCATCCTCATCTTCATCTTCGTCTTCGTCAGTCGGTCCCCCGTCGTATTTTTGTGTGTCAATTTAAAAGGGAAAGATGGAGTGAAGGAAATTGAAAAAAAAGGTATCTTAGGTAAGTATATATTTTGTGTGTGAGATAATAATATGGAGTCAGATGGTTATTTCCTTGTAATCCATGGAGATTTCCAAAAGACGAAGACGGGGAGGGAGACATTTGAGATGCTGGGACAGATAATGAATTTTGGGAATTCCAATTCCATTTCGAATTTTCAATTTATATTTATCAGCAGCTCCCTCCGTTCAGTCCATTCGTCCCATTCGACAGACAGACAGACAGACAGACAGACAGACAGACAGACAGAAAGAGAGCCATTCATTCCCTCACAATTAGAAAGAACAATCTAGGTACATACACAATGCTGTGTAGCAAGTAAGCTGGGAATTTTCTTTTAATTAGGAGAGGCATTTAAAAATAAGCTGGAAGATTACAGATGGTTGTAGAAAAATGACGTATAATTATTATGCCCAAAATATTTGAAGGAAACTTGTATGTTTATGTTTACCGTAAAGCTTCTAATAGACGACCCGCATTCTAACTACAAAATTCAGTTCGACCCTCGCCGTTTATTAGAGACCCGCCGTTTATTGGGAGGCCCGATGTTTATTGGAAGGCCAGCCTTCTATTAGAAGCTTTACGGTAAGCTAATTCTCCAATTTAATTGGAGGATCGTGGGTGAAGAGGCATTGTGGTGTCCCTGAGTCCTAAGTCCCTGCTTAAAACTTGAAAGCATTGCGACCCTCTTTGGGTCATTTGGAACTATTTGGAAGTAAGTCGAATCAATCTACGTTTTACGTTGGTTTGTAAAAGTGCAAATGGCTGCTTTTATGTACTTTTTAGAAAAGGGAAATAACAGCTTTACTTTTCGAAAAAGTGCAAATTCCATTTTGGCGACTTTTGAAAAGTGCAAATAGCGGTTTTACTCTTTCGAGTAATAGAAGCTTTGCCCTTTTGAAGAAGCACAAATACCACTTTTGTACATTTTGGATCAAGTTCTTAGTTTTGCTTCTTCTATAAAGGGGCAAATAACAATTTTACTGTTTTTGAAAACTGTCAGTAGGAACAATGCTACTGTTAAATGTGTGTAAATAGCAGTTTCACTCTTTTTAAAGTGCACATAGCAGTTATACTCTTTTACAACAATGCAAATAACAGTTGAATATTTTCAAAAAAGTGTAAATGGCAGTTTTACTCTTTTGAAAAAGTGTAAATGGCAGTTATACTCTTTTAAAAATGTACGAATAACAGTTGTACACTTTTAAAAATCACAAAACGGAGTTCTGCTCTTTTGAAAAAGTGCAAATAGCAGTTATACCGTTTTTTAAAAAGTGAAAAAAACAGTTGTACACTTTTAGAAAAGCCCAAATAGCAGTTTCACTCTTTTGAAATAGGTTAAATAGCAGTTTTACGCTTCTGAAAAAGTGTCTAAGCCACTTTTACCTCTGTATTAAAATTGAAAAAAATTGCATATCCTTTCTAAAAAGTGCAAATACTAGTTTTACAATAGTTTTTATTCTGAAAAATCAAAGTCCGGACGATACTGCCAACTTACAATCATCAAAATGGCATTATGTGCGTCGCGACTGGACACTGGACTTACCACCTACTGCTTTTAATTCGAACTTGAAACACCACAAACACAATGCTTCGCCACCCACGATATGATTATTCCAATGTAACTGAATTTGAACAAACGTTTTTACCTGATTAATTTCAATTTTGATTTTGAATTCATTCTTCTAAACCGATGCGATGTACAGCACACACACACACACACACACAAAGACTTTAACCCACAAATATCCACGAAATGTTGCGAGTATTTAAATCTTGGCGGGTTCTTCCACTCCACTCAACCGTCCAATCAAATAATTCCATTTGCAACTTTTAACCTTTGAATTCCCAAGTGCCCACGAAACCACAGCTAACGAACCAAAAACACTCAACCATCAACTATTATTGAATTAATAATGCCTAATTAAATAATTTATTATATTATTTAACATTTATTTTTACTTAATTATTTACTTCTATTTAATTAGGAAGCAAGCGTCTGAGGCGTATAGCCATTGATTTTGATTAGCAATTTTAATTTATGATCTTAAGGTACGGTCGCGGTTATATTGAATATTCTATAGCTATATACTATTTTTATTTTTAGTCATTATACATATAGCTATCGATATATATATATATCTATGTATAGGATTCCATTCTTCCATTCCATTCCATACAGGTACATAATAAGAACATGATTTTCTTCGCGATTTTTATAATTAATTTAAAATTAAACCGTTTTTTTGTTGATATATCTATATATATACTAAATCTGCCTATAGCCTATAGCCTATATGCTACTTATACTATATATCTGCTATAGTATATCTACCTACCGTATGGACTTAACTAAGCCCAAGTTCCCTAATCTACGACAATAGAAATAATGTATTAAAAATAATACTAGATTAATTTAATTTAATGTAATCAACGGTGAATTAATACTTAAATTAGGTTTTTATATATTAAATAATTAAAACTATAATACCGAGTATACATATATGTAATATAGTTTATACTTTCTATCTTTTATTGTAGTATGTATTTAAGTAGGTAGCTATGTTATTTATATGTACATATGTACGTATCAGAGTATAGTAGTTTAGTTGTAAATGTCTGTGGCTCGATTTTTTTTACTGTAATAAATATTATAGTATAGTAGTATATGTATATACCTAGACTCATACTTCTTGTCTGCTGTGGGTTCTTTCTTGGGTGTTTAAGACGAAAACGTCCATTTTTTTGCTGGTATAATACATGGCGTATGTATGTAGATAAAGCTCGATTAATACTTGAGAATTTTAAAACCGGGGAATACATTAATGTGTACGGTGTGCGAAAGCATATTATGTTACGTTTTACGCATTCAAAAAAGTAAAGTTGTTTTCATAGTGCTTAAACAAAAACGTTGGAAATAGAACATTTTACACTTTTTTAAAAGGACTAAATAGAACATTTCCCATCTTTTAAAAAATACGTAAATAGAACTTTAGCACCTTTTCAAAAGTAGGTACTAAACAGATAATTTCCGTCTTTTGAAAAACATGTAAATAGGATAATTTGCATCTTTTCAAAAACATGTAAATAGGACATTTTGGATCTTTTCAATAACATGTAAATAGAACATTTTCCGTCTTTTGAAAACATGTAAATAGGACAATTTACATCTTTTCAAAAACATGTAAATAGCACATTTTGGATCTTTTCAAAAACATGTAAATAGAATATTTTCCGTCTTTTGAAAACATGTAAATAGGACAATTTGCATCTTTTCAAAAACATGTAAATAGGACTTTTTGCATCTTTTCAAAAACATGTAAATAGGACTTTTTGAATCTTTTCGAAAACATGTAAATAGGACTTTAGCACCTTTTCAAAAGTACTAAATAAATCATTTTGCCCCTTTTCAAAAACATGTAAATAGGATAATGCACGCTTTCAAAAACACACATCAACAGGTAATTCTACACCTGTCCAAAACAACCCCTGCAAAAAAGAAACAAAGAAAACAAAATGATATCCGCCATCATCGCATAATAAAAAACAAAAATAATACACAAAATAATAAAATGCATTACTGCCCTTGCTTTCCCCAAAGTAAGGGCGCTAAATAGGAAATAGGATGGTGCGCCCCTTTGAACGTTTTAACCCTTCAGCGACAACTTTATCGACACATTAATTAACCTTGTTAGTGCCACAGATGTCCGGTGTCCATGCACCGGATCTCAAATTACCTAGTAGTAGATATACATAGCATAGTACCTATACATAATTTTGGCATGGGTAGTATTGAATGTGAATAAAATCTAATTGTAAGATGTATCGAAATTAAATCATCATTACGTATGTAATATCATAATACATTATACTAACTAAAACTCTAGTTAAAGTTTAAGTTAAAGTCTAAACTGTAAATTTTAGAGGGTGACGGCCCTATTCTTATTCCTGCCGCCCCAGCCCCAAAGTAATAATTTTTTGAAAGCTCGTCGGAAGTCCGGACTGAAAATAGTGTACAGAATGGGATTCAGTGTCGAGTTGAAGTAGCCCAGCCAAACACAGACCGCCACCACAAAATCCCCCCAAAAGCAGTCCTGCTTGCAGAAGGGCTGAATGAGGGCCAGGACGAAGAAGGGGAGCCAACAGATGATGAAGGCCCCTGTGATGATGGCCAACGTCTTGGCCGCCTTCCGCTCCCGCTTCGCCTCATTCGAGTTGCTCTTGTCATTGGAGTCACTGATCAGCTTCGTGACGTGGACGGGCGTGGCCTCGTTGGAGATGGTCACCTCGGAGTTCATGTCCTTGTTGACGGCGAAGGAGGTGGTCATGGTGTCCGTGGACTTGTACTTGTGGTTCTGGTGACGACGGCGGATCCGCTTGCGGGCCGTCTGGAGGATCTTCCAGTAGAGACAGAGGAGGAGGATGGCGGGGAGGTAGAAGGAGGAGAGCGTCCCGAAGATCTGGTAGCCCTGCTCCTGGGAGATGGTGCACTCTAAATTCTCCATCCTTTGCTGCCACTTGGCGTCCTTCCAGCCCAAGTTGGCCAGGGAAATGAGGAGGGACATGGCCCACACGATCGAGATCATCCCAAGGATCCGACGGGGACTTCGACTGTGAATGTACTCCACGTTCGTCACCGCCCAGTATCTAGAAAGTTGGAAAAAATTACCTCAGATCAAACTATTGTAATTCCTCTTTTTTTTGCCCCCTAATTTTCAAAAAACACTTTCACTTTTCCAAAAAACTATTTTTCAAAATTACCAGACGTCAAAAAACTATATTTTTTAAATAACCCTTGAAACCTTTTGAAAAGTATAACAGTATTTTTCGAGCCTTCCTCTAGTATTTATTAGGTTAGTTTTAACAGGTTCGTTGCATTCGTGGCCTTGTGAAGGTTACGTTTAACCTATTCAAAACTGGGAAACCATGGGATAATAATGTATGCTTTACAAAAGTATTTGTTGTAGAAACAGGCTTTTTCAAAAAGGTCAAAACTATAAACTAACTTTTTCAAAAGTATTCGAAACAAGAAATTAACACTTTAAAAAAGGTCAAAACTAAAAACTAACTTTTTCAAGAGCCTTCAAAACAAGAAATTAACACTTTAAAAAAGGTCAAAACTAGAAACTAACTTTTTCAAAAGTTATCCAAACAAGAAATTCTCCTTTTCAAAAAGGTCCAAAACAGTAAATTACCATTAACAAAAAGTATGTAAAACTAGATTGATTCCCGTTTCGAAAAGGTTAAAAGAACTGAAGGTTTTAAAAAACATTTTTTAAACTATGTACTTCATTCTTGATTGAACTTTGTTCAAAAAGGTGTCAATGTTAGTCTTGAGGTTAAAAGGAATTCTTGGCCGGGTGGTACTTTATGTAATGATTAAATAACACTCCTATCAAATTGAAAATAGCACCCACCATCACAAATTCAATCATTTAAAAATACCCTGGGGTTTAAAAAGTAGAAAAAACATGGCTCAATTTTTGAATTGCTCTTGAAATTTAAATTGAAAGCTAAAAACAATAAGTAAACTCAGTACAGGCAGTGCACTTAAGACTGCTCCACTTTCACTTTTGCAGTTTAAAAATAAGTTCGTAGCCTCATTTTATTCTACTAATTATATACGGGCCAAAAATATGCATGTAAACCGTTAAGAGCTGCTTCATGTGTTAAGGACCAATGGAATTTTAAGGTGGAAATTCAATAACTGACTTGGTTTTAAATTCTTCCTGAGAGAGAGAAAGAGAGAGAGATCTTTTAAATAATCCCTGATTGTCTTCTATCCGTAAAGTGTAGAGTATTAAAATGAAAACAAAACGATGTATAGGTTGAAGTGAAAGTGAAAGTGAAAGCAAAGTGAAAGTGGGATAAGTGTTCGAGACAAAAGGGAGATTAAGACAGGGAAAGTAAAAGTAAATACGGAGAGAGAAAGTGAAAGTGTGTGTGTGGGCCACTAGAGATGAGTTTAAGTAGAATTTTAGATAATTGTTCAGGGGCCTTTCACAACTTACCTCAGTCGATTCCCTGTATTTTGAAATGGAAAACTTTTGAGACGCAGTTTTCCATTCTAACTGAAGTAACCTCTACATTAATATTCAAAAAAGATGTCTCACTACTACTCCTAATAAGTGCAAAGCCCCAAAACCTCAAGTGTTTCGTCACTTTCCCCAACTACACTGTAAAGTATGTACAAGAGTAGTGCCTTCACGTATAAAAGGGAAAGTAGGCTTTTAAGTAAGTACTACTTGTTCGAAACCAATCTTGAGCTATTTTTCTAGTCAGTCTTTCCAAATCAACTTGAAAACTTCAAGTTTTAAATTATTCTTGAAATTGAGAAATTGAAATATTGAAAGTGAAATTTGAGTGCTAGGCTTTCTCCCTGCCATTCTTCGGTCTGTCTGTCTGTCTCCATTAAAAATACTGCAAAGATACTGGCAAGCCAAGGTAACGTTAAGAATGTGTGGTGAAAGTATCTTGTACAAATATTGGAAACCAAACCCAGAGAAAGCATAGAAAGAAAGAAAAGTGAAAGCACAGCCTTTACACGATTTTTTTGGCAACAATTTTGGTAGTTATTGAAAATTTGCACATCCCAAATACTTCAAGGTCGTCAAATTAATTTCAATTTTACGAGCAAACTTTCTGACTGGGGAAAAGACATTAACATAATAAAATGTAAATTGTGAGTTTTTTCCCATGAAAGTGAATGAGAAGTGAAAGTGGGCTTGGAGAAAGTTGCCCAAAAAGAAAAGTTAAAATGCGTTTTTGTTTTCTTTTTCTTTATTTTGTTTATTAGGCGGATGACAGTTGAGGGTGTTGAGTAAGTGACGTAATTTTATTTATAGTGATGGCAGGCACGGCGTTTTCAGAAATGATCTTTCTTTTGTAGGGAAATTGTTTATTTTCTATTTTGGTGGAGTGGGTGTGAGTGTGTGTGTATCATGCTATAGATTTAAAAGAGTGTATTAGTATTATGTTAGCATTTACCTGTCTAGAGCGATGGCGACGAGGTGAAGGATGGATGAAGTGCAGGAGAGAACGTCGGAGGAAGTCCACATATCACAAAGCAAAGGACCCAAAATCCATTCCCCAGACACCTACGCATTTGTTTACATTTTATTTATTTCCACATTTTGACAAAATTCTATTATCTTACACAGGCATGCACTAGCAAGTCGTCCCTAGTCAATTTTTATATAATATTATGTCAGCTTTCCTATTTTTATATACGATACTATATAGCTACCGTAAATTCTCTAATAGTACGCCCGCGCACTATTCCATTCAGCTCCTCCGACCCCCGCGTACAATTAGAAACCCGCGCATTAATAGAGACCCGCGTATTATTCAAACTAAACGTTTTACTACTCTGAATTTAGTTGGAATAAACAGACTAAAATCAGGAATTTTGACACTTTTAAGCTACTTAAAAGTATGTGTCATTTAATTGAAGCTATTCGGTGGCTAAAAAGTTAGGTTTACACTAATTTCTGTACACTTAAACACTGAAAATACTTCCGGTGACCCGCGTACTGTTTGAGAACCGCGTATTACTGGAGACCCGCACATTATTCCATTCAGGCCTTTGGACCCCCGCGTACAATTAGAGACCCGCGTAGTAAAAGTGAATTTACGGTACGTGCCTATAGCTACATATACTATGGGTATTGCCACTGTTAAAATGTTTGCTTCAAAATCATGCATTGTTTTGTATGTATCATTTTCTGTGTGTATGTATATACACCTAGTATGCGTACGCACATCAACTTTTCACAAAGTACAAAGTCGAAGCTTCATAAATTGCATATGTGCAAAGTGGAGCTGTCGTAATAAATAATTGGATGGACTTTCAAAGTAAATTCTTGAGTTTCTAGGAAAAACCGACCATTACTGGCAAGCGGAAGTTCCGTTGGTTGAGACTGCGACGTGAATAAGTGGCAAACTTACAGAAACGGAACCCTTTCGGGAAACAAAGCTACGCATATTGTTTGGGCTTTTGTAGTGAAATGTAAAGTCGGGAGGGAGTAAAAGTAAATTCTATTATTTGCACCTTTTCATAAACATTAATTCCAGTTTTTCACAGTTTAACTAGCAAATAGAACATTTAACACATTCCAGAAAGATGTAAATTGGCCTTTAAAATGTAGTGAAATAAGACATTAGTGCATCTTTTTTAAAACATGTAAATAGTACATTTTTTGTCGTGTTTAAAGCATAAAGATGAGTAATTTTGCACCTTTTTAATTACTTATAAATAGAACAATTTTTACCTTTACCTTTTAAGATATACATATGTAAGTAGAACCATTTTACATCTTTTAAAAAATATGTAGGTAATTCTGATCGTTTTGTGAGTAAAGGGGATAAATGCATAGGTAAGTTCAAACCGGAAACTAGGTAACACAGTTCGTGTTAAAAGTAGCTTTTATAAAAATAAAACGTTGCTATATGTAGGTACGTACATATATACGGATGTTCATGCTCTAGCTTCCTTCCTTCCCTAAATAAATGGGTTCACGGTCACAGCTTCGAAATACAAATCTTCGAAAACCACGACTTCGAAACTATTTCTTCGAAAGTCCATG
>JAQFZC010006631.1:0-12264 GCA_034695205.1 Dicyrtoma fusca
CGGCTGCCAGGCCATCCACTACTCTAATAAATACTGTCTCTAAATTCAACCTCACTGCCAAGCCTAATCTACGTCCAACTCATTCCCAGCATAGCATCGCTGAAGTGTTTAGGAAATAATCCTAACAGTATGTACTGAATGACTTGAAAATAAAGCTAAACTGAAACAGAGTTTACATTACTACTGGGATTTTTAATGGACACTGGTTTTAAAAGCACAAACTTATGCAACTTTGTCTCATTTTGCCTCTTAGCCGACGGAATAAATATGTACCTAGGTATCTATTAATAGCAATTGTGATCCTCCGTTGGTCCCGTAAACCGTTAGGCAAAAATTAAGCCGAAATAAAATCCAAAAGCTGCAATAAGGGCAAAATCACTAACTAGTAAGAAAACAAAACTAAAAAGGTCTACATGAAGTCTTTTGTATATACATGCTTGTAAAAATGAGCAAAATGCTCTAATTACACGTTTTTTAAAAGGTACAAAATGTTCTAATTACATGCTTTTTAAAATGAGCAAAATGCTCTAATTATATGTTTTTGAAAAAGTGCAAAATGTTCTCTTTACGTGCTTTTTAAAAGGTGCAAAATGATATACTTATACGTTTTTGAGAAGGTGCAAAATGTCCTAATTACATGTTTTTGAAAAGATGCAAAATGTCCTAATAACATTTTTTTGAGAAGATGCAAAATGTCCTAATTACATGGTTTTGAAAAGGTGCAAAATGTTCTAATTACATGTGTTTAAAAAGCTGTAAAATACTCTATATATGTTTTTGAAAAGGTGCAAAATATCCTAATCGCATGTTTTTGAAAAGTTGCAAAATGATCTAATGACATGTGTTTAAAAAGCTGCAAAATACACTACCGCAAACGCTCGAGTAGAGCCCCAGGGGCTCTATTTAAAAGATGGTGTCGTAGATTGGGGCTGTATTCGAGACTGGGGCTCTAATCGAGACTTGCCGTACTGAGTAATAATCGAGACTGGGGCTTTGTTTCAATTTTTCATTCGTAGCATGGGGCTCTATTCGAGACTGGGGCTCTATTCGAGCGCTTACGGTATATATGTTTTTTGAAAGGTGCAAAATGTTCCAATTACATGTTTTTGAAAAGGTGCAAATTGCTCTGGAAATGAGTTGTACTAATATTTCATTCAGTGTTTCCTAATTTTTTTATTTCGGTGCTTTTTAACAGTGCAAATGTCCTATTTTCATGTTCCTATTTGAAAAAGTGGAAATGTACTTTTTGTCTATTTTTAAAAAGTATGCACTAAATAGTCTAAATTGCAAAACCCGTTAAAGTACAAAGTCATGATTTTTCTGTTCGCGTTTTTAGTTTGTTTATTAAGCTGTATACAAACGATATTAGTGAGTCAACTAATTTAAGCAAACAATGCATTTCTGTCATAAATTTGACACGGCGTTAAGCTTGTATTATTTCCTGCAATATGTTGAGGCGTAGATCGCCACTGCACAGGTGGTCTATTTCCATGTATTTACAAGAAGTTCAAATTTTGAATTTTGCAAAGAGTAGAAAATGTGATTTATTTTCATCTTTTTAAAAAAGATATAAATCTTTCTATTTACATAGTTTTGAAAAGGTACCAAATATCGTGTACATTTTCAACAAAATAAATGCAAGAAGCCATGTTTACTTGCTTTTGAAAACGAGCAAAATCTCTTATTTACATGTCTTTGAAAAGGTAAAAAAGGTCTTATTTACATCTACTTAAAATGTGCTAAACGTCCTTTGTACTTGTTTTCGAAAAAGTTCAAAATGTCCTATTTACATGTTTTTTAAGAGGTGCAAAATTTTCTATTTATATTTTTTTTTCAAAATGTGCGAAATGAGATATGTATACGTTTTTGAAAAGGTGCCAAATGCTCTAATTACATGTTTTTGAAAAGGAGCAAATTGTTCTAATTACAATGTTTTTGAAAAAATGCAAAATACATTATTTACTTATTATGCATTAGGTTTAACATGCCGTATTTTCACGTTTTTGAAAAGGTGAAAACCGTCCTGTTTACACGTTTTTAAAAAGGTGCAAAATGTCGTAATTACGTTTTTGAAAAAAATGATAATTTCTCATGTCTATCCAGATACTTCAAACTAGTGTGTTCAACGCCTTCGTTTGTTTGTTCTTTTACACCAAACCAGATTGGATTTTATCTAGAGTAATGACTCATCTTAAATTTTACAAAAAATTTGACATGGCGCTAAACTGATACTATTTCCTGCATCTTGTATTATTGCAGCCGCAGCATGGAATGGTCTACTTTTATTCAATTTGTTTTCTAAATAGAGTACACTGGTAGATAGATATTTTTGAATCTTCATTTTCCCTTTGCCGTTGAACTAACCATGTCTTCGTTGAGCGAGCATTGTGACGTAAGTCCAATCCACACTCGCAAGCATTGTGTTACAAGTCCATAGACATATCTCCCTTGCCTTGTAGCTGGCGATGCGACGGTATGTAAAGTACGAAGGTTCGTCTCAAATAAAATACATATTGGAATTAGAAATGAAAAAATGAAAATAGAAAATGACACATTGGCTCAGAAAAAGTGTTAAAAAATAACACAGGCATATTATTTGATATGTAAATAGTTCATGAAATTGGTTACACACAAAAATTGTAAAATTGTCATTAGATTATATTTGAAGTAAAAAATAAAAATAAAAGAGTGGAATTCGACAGGATAGCACTTCTTGTTTATCAAAATATGATTACAGAGTTTACATTACCACTGGGCACTAGGATTTTTAATGGACACTGGTTTTGAAAGCACAAACGTATGCACCTCTGTCTCATTTTGCCTCTTAGCCGACGGAATGTATATGTACCTAGGTACCTATTAATGGCAATTCTAATTCTCCGTTGTTGGTCACGTTAGGCGAAAAATAAGCTGAAATAAAATCCAAAAGCCGCAATAAGGGGAAAATCACTAACTAGTAAGAAGACAAAACACAAAACTAAGAATGTCTTCATGCAGTCTTTTGTATTTACATGTTTTTTAAAAGGTGCAAAATGCTCTAATTACATGTTTTTGAAAAGGTGTAAAATGCTTTAATAACCTGTTTTTGAGGAGGTGCAATTTGTCCTATTTACATGATTTTGAAAAAGTGCAACATGTCCTATTTACATGTTTTTTAAAAGGAGCAAAATGCTCTAATTATATGGTTTTGAAAAGGTGTAAAATGCTCTAGTAACCTGTTTTCGAAAAGGTGCAATTTGTTCTATTTACACGTTTTTGAAAAGGTGAAAAATGTTCTATTTACATTCTTTTAAAGAGGTGCAAAGTGTCCTATTTGTATGGTTTTGAAAAGGCGCAAAACGTCTAACATTGGCTTAATATAACTTGAGTAATGCACTTAATCAGCTTTTAGAACAAAATTGTAAACGACGTTGAACTGAAATTCGTTTCTACAAATTATTCATTTAACTTAGAAGTAAAGGCGACTGGTCCACAGATCTTCTGGCGTTTGAATCTTCCCTTAGCATTTTAACAAACCATGTCGTCGTTGAAGAAGCATTGTGGATTGTGGCTCAAGTACTATCCCCACCCAAAACTGTCTGAAGTCAAAAGTTTTTCCCTTTAGCAACTAACGTGTTGAAATAAATTCAAAACTTGCAATTGCACCTTTTAAAAAGAGGCCATCTGTTAATTTCACCTCGTATCACCAGTACAAAAGTTGTTTTAGTTTTGGCAACTGTCAATTCAAAATGCCTCTTTACCGACGGTATTTAAAGTACGAAGTTATATGCCTCTTAAATAAAATACCTTCTAGAATAAAAAAATAAAAAATGAAAACTGAGACAATGGCTGAGAAAAAGTGTTAACAAAAAGAGCCCCGGCATATAATTTAAGAAATAATTTATGAAATTGCTTACACAGTAAAATTGTAAAACTGTCATTAGATTAACTTTGAAGTAAAAAAAAATGAAAATAAAAGAGTGGAATTGGACAGGAAAGCACTTATTATTTATCAAAATATGATTACAGAGTTTACATTACTACTAGGGTTTTAAATGGAGACTCGTATTATGTATTGTAGGTACTTATGTGGCATATAATTAAAGCTAAAGCCGAGTCGCCCTTACTTGTACTTAAGACTGAGAATTTTAAATTTGAATTGCGTGGGAATTTTGGGCACAATTTTCTCTAAAAGTTGAACCATTGTGACTCCATTGCGCATTGTTATTGTTATTGTGGAAGAAAATTGAAGGTTACAAGAGTGCAGTGCAGACTAGGCGGTGGGCAGTTTTCTTTGTACGATGCGATGGACTGCATTTTTTGCTACAGGCGTATAATTGCACACTAAAAGAGCTGAAGCTGTATTACAGCGGCGTTTATTTCTTTGTAGATTTTACTTGGATTTAATTCACGCATGTAAAATGCAAAACCAAAACTAAAGCCAAGTTTGTTGTCAAATTGTAATCTGCGTTTAAATCATTATCATGCAAATCATGATGACAGTATTTTTGCTTTTGGACGGAAAAAGAAAAAGTTTAAGGAAGTGCAAGTGAACAATAGTTTTGCTCGAGTGATTTTTTGCAAGATTCGCCCTTTTATTTTGCGAGGGAATCACATAGTTTTAAGTATTAATTTATTCACAAAAAAAGTCCTGGACAATCTACGGTAACTATAGTGATGAACCAGCTGCTTTGTGCTTTGTAATTTAAAAATGACAATTTCTTTATTTTCAAGTTCTTTTTATAAACCCTCTATACAATTAGTGAATACGTCAATAATTATTATGTACTTGGTTGTGCTGTGCTGTGGCACTTAGATATTTTGCAGACACTTTGAAATTCATCCGTACTTAAGAAAATATCGTCTAAACCGGTTTTTGGAAGCATGGTTGAACAAAGGAATTTTTAATATTTTCTACGAACGCATAAATAGGAGGGTTTGTCACTGTTCAAAACAAGACAATATAGGACATATTTCAAGTTTTAAAAAGTGCATAAAAAGGACATTTTGCACCACTTCAAAAACAAGTGAATTTAAACATTTTGCACCTTTTCAAAAACAGGCAGTAGGAGCATTTTGCACCATTTCAAAAACATGTAAATAGAGCATTTTGCAGCTTTTCAAAAACATGTATGTAAATAGTACATTGTGCACGTTTTGGAAAACATGTAAGTAGGATAGTTTGCACCTTTTCAAAAACATGTACATAGGGCAGTTTGCACTTTTTCAAAAACAGGTAAATGCGGCATTTTGTAAAGTACAAACACATTGTACAATTCTAAAAGAAAGGAAAGATAAAGCAATGTAACACTGAATGAAAAAGTATTGTAACATGTACATAATAAATTACACGAATTAAAATCGAATTTTTTATGTGGTTTAAGTATTGCAAGAAATAATATCCGCTCAACGCCGTGTAGAATTTATAAACATTTCGTAAAGATCATTAGGGTGGGGTGTGAGGTATAGGCGTGAACTGCAATAAAGAGAAACACAGTTGTGGAAAAATTAAAATTACTATTTTGCGATTTAGTGGCATCTAAATATTTGTGTTTGCATTTTGAACTTTTTAAAATTTGCAAATAGTACATTTCGCACAGTTTAGAAGCATTGAACTGTTTTAAAAGCATGTACACTCCAAAAATGTCATTAAAAATGAGTCCTGAAAAGATCTGGATTGCATCATAACCGCATCATGCCCGCATCGTGCCAGTGATGACGCGGGCATGATGCTGTTACGATGCGATCCATTTTTAATGGGACTTGGTAGAGTGTGCACTCTACCAAATACCATCATAACCGCATCAGTTTGCCAAAAAGTGAGTCTTTTTTAATAGTTATAAACGCATCATTATAATAAGTTCTTGATGAAGTTCTGATGAGGTCCACTTTTAGCCCATGTTAATTCCCTGTCTTATTAAGAAACTCATGTAGACTTCATCTTTTTCTCATCATGATGATACATTCAGATTCCATTATAACTATTATAAATGGACTCAGTTGTTATGATGCGGTTATGATGTGGTGATTTGGTGCAGTGTACTTATGAAATTATGCAAACTTTTCGCGAGCAACTAATGAGATTCGTATGGCCTTTATTAAATAATAATTACCAATTTGACTCTTTTTTAAAAAGTACAGTTACATGTTTTGCATTAGTTTCAACTGTGCAACTAGTCCGTTTTGTATTTCTTAGAAGCTCAAGTAATGGTTTATGACATTTTAAAAAATAGTAATTAGAAATTTGACTACCTTTAAAATGTGTCACAAGTGTCCAAATTTTGAAAGGTACGAATAACGATTTGACGCTTTTTCAAAACTGCAGATAAAGATTTTTTTTATGTTTCTCGTACAACAGTTTTCAACGGGTCATCAAATCTTATGCACCTGGGTAAAACAAGTTGACTCTTGGAGCTTGTTCTAACAAGATACTAACTATAAAGAAATATGAACTTGTGTACTTTTTAAAAGCATGTAAATCGAAAATTTGGCAAAAGAGCATATTTGCACTGTTATAAATGCGGCACTTTGTAGAGTAAAAGAACATTGTATAGATCTAAAATAAAGGAAGTGTAAAGTTACGTCACACTGAATGAAAAAGTAATAATACGATAAAAATAAATTACCTACATGAATTACAATTGAGTGTTCTATTTGGTCAGCGCATTAAAGCATTGCAAGAAATAATATCAGCTCAACGCCATCTAGAATTTATGTGGAATATTTTTTAATACATGTCATCAGATACATTCCTGCCTACTAGTTCGGCAACCCTGGTAGAAACAAAAACAATTGTGTAAAAATTAAATAACGATTTTGTGGTTTACCGGCATTTAGATATTTGCCAAGTACGTACACTCTACCAACTAACGCATCAATTTAGCCAAAAAATGAGTCCTATTTGCCGCATCATAATCACAAAAATAATCACATCATAATCGAATCTCGATCTCATCTTGCACCCATCATAACCGCATCATGCAGCTTTTATGCGGTTATGATGGGTGTAAGATGAGATCCAGATGCAATTATGATGCGATTATGATGCGGCAAATAGGACTCACTTTTTGCCCAACATGATGCGCTTATGATGTGGTGATTTTTTGCAGTGTACTTTAAACTTTTTAAAATATGCAAAGAGAACTTCTTAAAGATGTGATAGGAGTATTTTACAACTCTTAAAAACCGTATAAAATGGCTTACCACTAAATAAAATAATTGCATAACTCGTTATGATAGTAGAGTGTGTTTTTTGCGTTCCGGCGATTTACATACTGAAGGTTTTTTTTTGAGTTCCTTTTTAAAAGTGGTACTAAATAATAAATCCATTATGCTGGTTTTATGCATGATAAAATTATTCTAATAAGTTGTATACTTAACAAATGAAAATTCAAAACCAAAGCAGAGCCTGCCCGTCTTGAACCTAGGCTGCACCAATAAAATGCTGCGTTGCCAATCGGTTCAAAATTTTACGCGGCAACCCATCGTCCCGTCTTCAATTGAACCTTTCCACTCTGAAAAACTCCTTATTTTTTTAAATTTGTTGTATTTAAATGGTCTTTTTTGTGTACAATTACTGTTAATGTGCAAGTAAACAGCACTAACTTTTATAGCTACTATTTATAGTACTAACAACTAATGGAGGTACGTGTGGAAGACGAAGAGGACGGGAAACGTAAGTATAGTTTAGACGGTGGCATACCGGGATTACACGATAATTCAATTATTATTATTATTAATTGACTGCCTCAATTCTTTTGTCTCGGCTAGAGCAGTAAAATTGTGAGTTGTGATAGTGAATTGTGATTTCAGAATTCACTCTTGTTGTAGTGATTGTGAAAACAATGTTCACTACAACTACAAGTAGTGATTGTGAAAATAATATTCACTGTAACTACAAATGTAGTGATTATGAAAATAATATTCAGTAAAACTACAAATGTAGTGATTGTGAATTACAATAACTACACAATCACTATTTCAATCGATCACTATTTGGTTTTCAAATTTCTGATTTGGGGGCGTTCATTAATTACGTTAGAACCATAGGGGCTGAGTGTCCATTTATGTTGGTCGTAAAAAGCGTCAACCTTATGATGTGTGTCGAAAATGTTTGAAAAATACGAACATCATTATGGACAGTCCCTTTAATTGGATTTCGTTGACAGCCACAGCCACAACAAACTGCAAGAAAACAGCGAGTTAACTACAAGCGGAAAATAATCGGCCTAGCAAGGCTCGTCAAAATTTTTGCTAATCTAGTTCTAGTCTAGTCATTTATTTTTTAAGCATCCTCTAGTCTAGTCTAGTCACGCAGTTTTCCCGACTTCAGTAGTCTAGTCTAGTCTATTCAGCACAAAAACAGCCTTTGCTGCCTAGAAAATCTAATTTTCACTTAGGGGCCATGCATGTAATACATAACGCACATAGGGGTCAATGGTAGGTTGTGGGGGCGTTACAAGCATATGCTAATGTATTATGTACATAGTGCAAATACAGTGCACTCGCAACATAGTGTACTCGAGGGGACCGGCTAAATTAGTACACTAAGAGGAAGGTTCACTGTACGGAAAGCCAATTTTTTTTTGAAGTATTTCACCAACTTCGCTTTATTATGCAATTTTTAATATAGTTAAAGCATTTACAACTGTACATAGTAGTAGATTAAACCACAGGTATTCAATTAGCAAAGAAATCATTTTATAAAAAAATTTGTAATTTTAAGCTGCTTCATCTTTTTCATTTTCACGTTTCATATTAACAAGTCTCGTTGGCAAAATGTAGTGTCTTGTTGGGTAACATTCTCCAAAATTTTGCTGTTTCATCAGCATTATATATGTCTTCTGCGGAGTAGCCTTGACGTATATCATTCCATTTATTTTCGATCCAATTTTCGGTAACTGTCAGATCAACTTTTTTGGAATCACCAAAGTGACTGCTTTTCTTCATACAATGAAGAAAAGCAGTCTAAAATGAACCATGTTCACAAGTTCATATTTCGTGCGCCCGTGCAAGTCGAACTTACTTTATGCTCAATACCACAGAAATCATAAGTACACTAAGTAACATGGCTTTCTGCATGTATCTGTACAAATGGTGCCAAAAATAAAGTTCATTACGAGGGGATTTCTACTATGTAGAAGTACATTCAGAAGAAGGGTTTTAACACAGTAAGCATACGGCTTTGGCCGGGACGTCATTCGAAGTACATAGTTTAGAAGTATCTACTATGACAAGGTACACTATGTTGCGAGTGCACTGTAAATAACGCTTTTCCAAAACGGCTAAACTAGTGAATAACACTTTTTCAAAGCGGTCAAAACTAGTTAGTAAATAACACTTTCAAAAGGTCAAAAAACTAGAAATTACCGTTGTAAAAGGTACAAAGCTAGAAATTCCCTTTTTTCAAAAACGTTCAAAACTAATCGTAAGTGTATTACTGTTTTGAAAACGTTAAAATTTTACTTTTAGTTTCAGCTGATTTAAAAAAGTGTAAATCGAGTTTTGACGCCTTTGGAAAATTATATGTAAATAGACGTTTTGGAAATTTTGAGAGTAAACATAATTTTGTAAGATCTGAAAAGGGGTAATAAAGTGTTTACGCGTTTTCAAAAGAGAAAACAAGTTTTCAAAAAATTGGAGAATAGTTTAGCCTTTTTGAGGCTTCATGAATACGCCTCACTTTGTATCTTTAACAGCGAAATTAACTTCGAGTACTACCTATACAAAGAAGCCCGTGTCTTTTGATTTAATCTGCGTCTTCTACATCACTTGTTCCTATTTATCGCCACGGTCCTTCTGTCTTGCCGTTATTTTCTCTATCAATACTTGTATCTGGATCACTAACTACCGGTATTTTACGAAGAAACTCGTTTCGGGCATCATCTGGTTCCTATTAGGAATCCGCATCGCATGATCTTCCAGTACATTTTTCAGTAACGTTAAGTAGTTAGGTCAGGTAGTAAACTGTAGTAGAGCCTCCAGCTACGATACGCATTTAGTTCTTCTTGTTCTATGGTTTAGTAAATTGCTCTATCCTTTGTGAGTTCCTATAATTACAGAGTGCGTAATGACTGGAGACTATAGCTAGATGAACAATTAGAGATAGCAAAAGTACAAGGGAGATCTAAGCTGATTGGAAGATAGGACATTCTTGCGACTGCAGATTACGAAGGACACCACGCACTCATGCGTATCCTAGATAAATAGATACAACAACAATCCATGGGAATATAACTGTAAAAACTTTTAAAAATAAAGTTAAACTTTCCGATACAAAGGCTATAAAAAAGGAAACTAAGATTCCTACATTAGAGATAGCAGCCGCAGTAGTACCGATAGATTATATGACCATGTTCTATTAAAATGAATGAAATGTGACATGAGACACTGGATTTCCAATAGAGATAAATGAGGGAGCGCTGGATCTGAGAGATGTGTGCTCAAGTTGGGAAGAAGTAGTGAGTTTATCGTCAAGTTTGTGGCTTCCAGTTTCATCGTCGTACTGGGGGGTCAGAGCTGGAGATGCCTTGGACAGATAGGCCATGTAATGACATGACATGGATGAACCAGATAACAGAGCCTGCCACGGCCGCATCTCTCCTTACCATGTAGCTACTCTCCCTCCGCCATCCATTCCTTTTCCTTTCAAGCACTCCAACACAAAGAATGCTGCTAAAATGCATTCACAAACTCAAAACACAACTCATTTCCTTCCATGACTTCAATACAAGAAACAATTCTTCTCTCGTTTCAATCTTTGACAGTGCACATGCACTAAGAGCAGCATCATCCTTATCACCACCACTATCTCTACTACGTATAGCCCAGAATAGCTCAGAGACCCTTCGGCTAAGAAACAAATACATTGTCAAGATAAGATTTTTTCAAAATATTTTCCTACTCATTGACTACCACTGAAGATACAGAGCCAAGAGGTAATTAGGCACTTGGCTCTAGCAGTGCAGTGGCATAGGCTACCTAGTTAGAGCTCAACCACAAACGTAAAAGTTCTTGGGGCCGTTTTTTCATTGACGTTGATACAGAATGAATATTTTTAACTAAAAAAATGCGTGTCATACTTAACATAACCTGGTATCTTTCGGCAATTGAAGATCACAATTCGCACAGCAAGTGTCTAAGTGCGTGTGTAGAAGGTAATAATTATTGTTCTTGTCCAGAGGCGCATCTGTTCTCAAGTTCGCACATTAGCCAGGTAACCTCCACCTCCACGCATTGATCCATGCTCTACCGAGATGGAGAAATTGATCTATCCTAGGAAACAAGTGGAAGGGATAAAAGCTCTCTGTAAGTTTGCTCTGTATAACTAGGTGTAGGCATTTCTCTCATGGTTTCCTTTCATTTCTGACCAGCCACCCAATGGATTGAGTATTGCGCTGAGGAGATCGGGACATCATGGGGAGATTATAGGATGGGAAAGATGCCATATGCTCTCCAGTCCTCCTTGTTAGAAGAAGATGAAGAGGACGAGGAGCTCATGTCTCATCACCATCTTTAGCCCCGGAAGGATGACGTATGTGACCACGAGGCTCAATTCCATAACCCAACGACAGCCTCCACTCACTCACCCAGCCACCACCACCAACTTACCAACACGCCGAACTAATCGCCAGCATACTTTCAATCCCCCGTCCGACTGTCCACAAGTGAGGGCACAAGGAGCTTCCTAGGAACGAACACTCACACTCTCCACCACTACACATAATTCTGCTGACATCATTACGCCAACTCACATGAGCCAGAGCTAGTGCACTGGAGTAGCCACCGATAAAAGGAACAATACTCTAAAGGAAACTATAGAGTGGGGAGCCCTGAAAATATGACGTCATAGAATTTGGGTCGGGAGAAAGGCACAGCTGGAAATATGATTTGAACAAGTGTAAAAACAGTATTGTAATATGAGCGTTTTTTAAAAAGTATAAAATATAGAAATTGATTTAAGCTTTCTAAAAGAGTGTAAAACTCGAAAGCCTTTTCAAAAAGAAAGCAAGCCAAGCCTTCAACTTTTTAATAGGCCTTAAATATCTTTTAAAAATAAAACATCAGGATGTTTAACATTTTTTAGTGTAAAATTTCATTTCAAGCCATTTCAAAACAATATTTAACTCCTTGGCAATGCAAATCATTTTATTTCTTAAGTAACATTTATCCATCTGTGACGTGACATTTGACAGGCCCCTATCGACGATGGCAGTAGTGAGTGAGTCAAACATCAGTGGAGCAACATTGCTCACATTTTTTCTTGTTTGGAATACGGCGGGCATA
>JAQFZC010006632.1:0-12263 GCA_034695205.1 Dicyrtoma fusca
TACAATTATACTTTAAACCCTTGCCATAAGCAGCTCGATTCCTGTGAACACCTGTGTTTATTCAATGGAGATTTTACTAAAGCTTCCCATTGCTCTTGTGCCTCTGGTACGGAATTTTTGTGAATACTATCTAGTTTACATTCATAACATTTTGTCTAGACTTTTTCTGACAAACAATTCATAAGCTAAAGATTTATCAAAAAATTCATTTATAAACAAATGTATTACATTTTTTTTTTTGGATTTAGGTTACGAACTGAGTACAAACAACAAATCATGTACATTACCGGAAGCATTTATTTTGTACTCGAATAATGGAGAAATACATCGTGTGAGCTTGACTCAAAGTAGAAGTGATGTCATCCCTGTTAAAGGGAAATCACCAAGTGCATTAGACTATGATTCATATGAATCTAGAATTTATTGGACGGATTCCAAATTTAATTCTATTTTTCGCGCTTTCATGAATGGATCCGATACAGAGAGGGTAAGCCTTTCATCAATTTTGATAAATAAACCAATACACGTGTAAATAATGTATTCCATAAATTAAAAAATTGAGCAGCTGTTTAATTTAAAAATCTCTCTTCTTTTCAGGTTATTGATTACGGTGTAGTTCACCCGGAAGGGCTAGCTGTAGATTGGCTCAATCGCAATATGTACTGGACAGACATGGGAAGGAATCGGATCGAAGTTTCCAAGTTGAATGGCAGCTATCGTAGAACTATTATTTGGGATAACATTGATTCACCCAGGTCTATTATCGTTCAGCCCAATAAGGTACGAAATAAGCCAACAAAAACTGCTTTTCAGTTTTTTGTTATGTTGGTATATAGAATTGAACTACATATAGTAGCCAAGTAGCCATACATAATATGGGTACATACTTTTTTTTACTTTTAATTGTCATAATTATAGGGTTGGCTGTACTGGTCTTCATGGTCGAATCAAAATCCTGGAATTGAAAAATCTTCATTAGATGGTACAAAACGGATTCAATTAGTGAGTCGTATTGGACGAGCTTATGGCCTTGCACTGGATACGGAGCATATCTATTGGTCAGACATAGACAATTATATTATTGAACGGCTTCATTTAACTAATGGGCAGCGAAATGTTGTTGTGAGCGGAGGACAGTCCTATAAGCCTTTTTCGATTGCGTTATATCAGGTACTAATAATTAAAATATTACGAAATTCTAATTTTTGTTCGTTAATGTAAGATTTTGGCTTAAGATGTGTGAAACCAAAACAGAACGTAATTTGTCATTTTGAAACATTTTAAAAAATTAATAGACTTGGCTGTATTGGCAAGACACTGAATCTGCAACAATCCTTCGATTATCTACAAATTCCACGAATGCTCCCATTGAAAAGATTCATCACAACATCAAATCTATTCAAGAACTTAAAATCTATGATAAATTGAAACAATCAAAAACAACTTGGACACCTTGCACAATATTAAATTGTTCCCATCTTTGCTTTACGATTCAGCTGAAGAGCCTTACACCCGTCTGCAGTTGTCCTAATCATTATGTTCTCAAATCAAATGTTTGTAGTCCACCTGAGGAATATGTTTTGTTTAGTTCCAGTACGTCTATATCCAGGTACAATGAAATCTCATTTTTAGTAATATTTTGCAGAGCAAAAAACAAAGTACATAAAAGCGGATATACATAATACATACAGTGCAGACTAATGTATGCATCAATGTGTTTCAGATTCTTGGACTACGACACGATTATTATGGGTGGTCTGAGAAAACTAACCATGGTTGGAGCTGATGCGAATTTTCTTTATATCGTTGTTAATAATGTACTGAAGCGGATAAAACTGGAGGAACAACTAGCGACTTCAGCAGTTAATGCGAATACAAATAATAATTTAGTGATTGCTGAAAATATTGCAAGTTTTGCTCTGCACGGAAACGCAGTCTTCTATTCAAGTGGAAATTGTATTAATGTTAGCTCTACAGACGGGAATTATATGGGTGTCATTTACTGTTCAACTAACGTGAGTTAAATTAATGATAATTTTATAAATTATGTAGGTATACATGTTAATTCGATTTATAGAAATCAAAAGTCTAATCATATAATATTGCAGAATTTTAATTTCCAAAAATGTTTTACTGTCCCGCAGGCTGATGACTTCATCCAACATTTGAAAGTGTACAAAACCAATATTTATTACGTCGTGTCAGACCGAATTGAAAGGGTTACCTTGAATGGAATTAATAAATTTATTGTAGCCAATTCAACATTTGCAGCCCCTGTAGGGCTTGATATTGATGATGATTTAATCTATTGGTCTGAATCAAAACAAATTTTCGTGTCGGATCTACTCGGTAAAAACAAGAAGATATTGGGTGGGAATAATTTAGGGGGTCCTAAAAATGTTGCTGTTTTTGGCAGGTAACTAATAACAGCAGTGTATTCAATTACTAATTTTCATTTTGCCTTCAGTTTTGAAAACAAAATAGAGAATCTCAAGATTCATTTTAATCACACATAAAATTGTTTGTGGTTGCCGTTATAGGTTCGTATACTGGATTGACAGTGGCGGTGGAATTGAGAGGATGGACAAATGGACGGGACAAGAGCGGAGTCGAATTGTTCCTAGAACTGAAAACCTCACAAGTATCATTTATATCAATACTTTGGAGACAGTTTGCAGTCAGGACTGTACTATCTGCTCTGGCCAGGACTGTACTTGTCCATCGAATAATGTGCTGGCCAAAGATAAGAAAAGTTGCTTAAGCAAACAAGATTGCCCCATTGGGTATTTTCAGTGCATTTCCGGTCACATTGGATGCATACCAGTTAGCCATGTTTGTAATGGGATTCCTGAGTGTCAAGATTCTTCGGATGAAATTGAATGCTATGGCTGTTCAGGTAATTACGTCACTTTGTTACTTTTTATGTATATTTATGTTATTTTGTAAAACATTTAAAGTATGATTTTTAAAAAATTTGCGTATTTTTCACAGGTGAGAAATGCACCGTGAATAGTGATTGCAAGTCACAAGACTGCGTCGATGCCCAAACGCAAGATCCATCAAATTTCCAAGCTGTCTACTTGATCATCCCAATTCTGTGCTTGGTTCTAATTGTCATTATTACCTCTATCGTGGTCATCCGACGAAAGAAGAATGCACGACTAAATCGTCCGTCCGCCTCCTCAGCCCCGCTAAATGTCTCTACGACGATCACGACCACCCATCATCTCCACCATCATCATCAGTACCCACTGGAGTCCACCTCCACCACCACGGGACCCCAGCAGCAGTCAATCAAATACACAAATAATTCATCCTCCTCCTCCTCCAACTACAATGAGCTCCTAGTTCCTCATCCCTCCCCCGTGACGACCACTCATAGTTATTGTTGCTCCCATAGCAATAAGAAATACTACTATCTCCAGCAGAAGGAACCACTGAGTAATAGTATGAGCATGGGACCCTGCCCCACCCCATGCTCCACCGATGTCTGTGATAATTCCGATATTTATAATTTCTCCTTCAATGCTCCACCACCGAGTATTACCTCATCTCCGAATTCTACCCTTAGAATGTACATACCGCCTCCACCATCGCCTTCTTGATATTTTTAGTACTACACACACACACACACACACACACAAACAAAAGTATCTTGCATACAAAATATCTTTTATACTACCTATATACATTATCCCATTTTATTTATACAACTGCAGCTACCTAGTAATATTTGTAGGTATGCTCTTAATTGTCTCTGTTGTGTCTGTAATTATTATTATTATATGAGTAATTATGCGTGTAAAAGCGGTTTGTTGAGTATTATTGTTTTTATTTGTTACTTACTACTACTACTTACTACCATGTATTTATGTATCGTTTCTTGCCAATATCGTCTTCATTGTGTAATCGTGTACACTTGATTATTATTATTATTATTACTACTACTACTTACATAATATACATTATTTAGTAGTATACCTATTTAGGTTATACTTACCTACTACATACTATCATTTTCATTATAATCAAAAATGATCAAATGAACAAAATACTTTTAAGAAAATGACGTGACAAATAATATTTTTATAAAAAATACAAAAATAAAATCATCAATCATATAAAAAAAATTGTCGAAATCAGAAAGTTCAATGTTCGCGAAACAGTTTACCATCACCATCACCACTATTACGTCTCAGGTCAACTCAAAAATAACATTTTTGTAGCCACATACACATATAGAACATTTTGCAGGCTGGGAATAGAATACAAACACAATGGTAGCTACATAGATACACGCACATGATTTATACGATGATGATACTTTAAAATATGTATGATATAACAGCTGCAGCAGAATAGCAGTTCCTGCCCTTTAGTTCTCCTTTACTTAAATGTATGTATGTAGATTAGATTCCTTTTTCCTTTGGAATGCTCTTTCCATATAATTATAGGTACTTTATGAATTTGATTACGATGATCGTATCACCCTCACGAATCAGAGGCTATCAGTATCGCAGTGCCCATGGATGATTCTCGCTCACTCTTCTACAATTTCCCCATTGAGATTTTTGAAGATTTCCAAAGATTTTGGCTTCAGCTAGGTACAACACTACCTCATCCAAATACCAAATTCCAAATAGCTCTTCTACATGAAAAATTCCTCCCTGCTATTCCGATGACAGTGACAGTGTAGTAGTAAAGGATTATTTAAATACAAGAAGAGCAGACTAAGAAGGAAGGCAAAAGTATTTAGGTAGAGCTGAACGTGACATGACAAGGTAAAAAGGTATGTTGCTCTCTCAAAGATCTCAAAGATGAGCATCTCTGCGGCATCATCCTGCAATGCAAAAGAAACCAAATGCAGTGCACCTTCCCCCGGTAGGTTGGTCGGTCGGTCGGTCTGTCGGTCTTATACACACACATCTATGCTCCACATTCAACATTTAAGTATTTTGTTTCTGTAATTTATAATCTCTGGCAAGGCTCCAAAAGAGACCAAGAGAGTGAGAGAGAGAGAGAAAGAGAAAAAAAATGAAATTCTTATTCGTTCCGTCTTTCCTGTGATGGGATTTTTATACGGATACGGATCCAGATACACGAACAGATAGTGTTAGTTACAACACACGTATCAGCAATTTTCCCCCTTATAATATTATCTTTTATTTCCAAACCCAAAAGACCTGTCCTAAGGTAATCTTCCACTATAGTTAGGAACCTAGGTAGGTAGGTACATAGGGTTGCTTCTATCGTTATAGTTTTTACCAAAAAAATGTTGTAAATAACTGTAAACTGTAAACTTTGCTGGGTTCTAATGTGCGTTGGTAAAATAGTTGAAGAGCGATTAAAGACAAACACCCAATAAAATTTAAACTAAATAGTAGACCCAAAAGCTAACCACATGGTAAATTGCTTTTATTGAAGAAGTAGGCAGATCATTAGAATACGGGTAGGTACAGGATACAGTACAGTAACAGTCTAACCGAAATAAAAAAAATACCGTAGGTAGGTAATACCCGATTGCAATATAAAACAAAATCTTGAAGTGTATAACTGGATGCTGAACGGATTGGGATTTGGGAACGGTGACGACGGTGACGCGGTCTTACAAGATTATCCTAAAAGATCAACTATCTAAACTATACACTATCAGGAAGATCATCATCATCTCGCGATCACATCGCATCCCAGGAATTAAAAATACTGAATATATATATAACTAAACTACGGAACATACTCACATCATTGGATCACCCACATAATCTAATTTTACATTCTAAGATACACAATTTTTACATCAACAATTTACATATTCGATTAAACTCTTTTTTCCTCATCTTCTCAAGCATCAACAGAGAGATTCATTCCAAAAGTATTTACAAAGTGGCAAGTGGTGGTAGTGGCGGTGGCGGTGGTCTAGTATATAGTACACAGTACTAGCCAAAGAAACCTACCTACAGTGTATATAATTTACTATTTATTTAGAACTGACGGCTTTTCGGAACCTTTCAATATATCTCCAAAAAAAAATAAATAACTTGCTTCCTCAAATGATTTATTCGATTTAATTAACTACGAATAATTTTATTCCACGAAATGACGAAACGAATCGAATACGATTACGAATGACGAGTTAAGATTACGAGTATAATTTATCTTACCATCATCATAATTCCGAATTCCAAAACTTTTTTTCGTGATTTCAATTTCAATCTTTTTATTTTTATTTTATAATATTATTTTCGAGAGAAGAGGCTACTTTCTTACACTGTGGACTGTGCAGAAGCTAATTTAGAAAATTCTCATGTTAATTTTTTAATTTTTATTATTTCGGGTAAAAAGTGGATTTAAATTACCTATTTGTGTCCGGGTACTTCGTAGCACCCGGTGTCCGTGTCCGAGTGTTCCTGTTCAGAAGAGATCACTTCGACTAACTCTTGATCAAAAATGTTATTAATTTTCTGTGACTGTTGTTGCTCGTTGTAGCTGTGAATTTAATTAAGCTTCAGTGTTCAGTCTTCAATCTTGAATCGTCATCATCATCCGTCATCTCGTTATCATTTCATCTATAATTTACAATTGCAATAAATATCCTTAACGTTCCAGATCATTTAATTCATTAATTATTTTCGTTTCCGTCTCGACATACATTCAACATTACGGGATTTATGTGTTGTGCGTTTAAAAGAGACATTTACAACAACAAAATACGAGCTGTTTGTTCAGTTTTGAAATCAGTTTTTGCAAATTGCATCTTTTACAAAAGATGACGAAGGACGTAGGTCGTAGTTCGTAGTTCATAATACATTTCGCTATCCGTGAAAAATTCCAGAGTGAATTCGAGACAAAGTTTATACAAATGTCGTTTGTATGCCAAAGAAATGTGAAAATGCCAAATTGAAACAAGTGTGCCAAAAGCTATACTGTAGCACAGCCAAAATCCCTGTACATTATCTGTAATAGTATTCTATAGATGATAGTCTAATGTTGAATGTGATGGAATCTTCATATTAATGCATCCTCTTTCCTTTGAGTCCTTGTTCCTTCTTTGAGATGAACCAAAAAATTAATATCATTCTAGTTGAATGGTAGAATATTATAATAAATAATAAAAGTAATGTTGAATGTAAAAACTAACAACTACGAACAACCTACAACCTACGGATTGAATTGTAGTACCTACAACCTCTGACCTACGTGAATTGGGAAAAATTGGATCCGATTCTTTCTAAAATTAAAAACTAATTCCCATCAAGTCAAAGTCAAAAGTCAATCTTCAAGTCGTCGTCAGCCAGAAGTGTGCATGGCGTGTGATATGGGGAAAGTGTGATTGATTGACACCTTGTCAGAAGATTCAGAATTGCCAGAGTTGAGAGTGAGAGTTTCATCCTTCATGCGTAAAATATGTTCAATGTGTTTTTTTGTGCAATAAATAAAAGTTGTAAGTAAAGAAAGAATGACCTGCAGCCTGTAATGAATACAAAATAAACCAAAAAGTTACTACCATCTTGACATTTTCTAAACAACAAAATTACAAAATTAAAAATTGAAGATGGATCCTGCATACAGAACTGGAGATTCCAAGCCCAAGAAGAAGTCCACGGTCAAAAAAACCGAGTCTGAGATCTACAGTGACAGAATTAAAGAAGTTCAATGTAAGTTACTTAAATAAATTCAAAATAATTGCATCTAGACCTATTCTTCGGAGGCCGCGGCGGGGGGGGGGGGGGGGGTGGGGGTACATACAACATGCGACATTACATCCAATTATTTTTATGTTTTTTTGATTTGCATGCGTATTTTAAATGCTTCTCTGCCTCATTATAATTTCAGTTTCAATCCCAAAGTTGACATATTTTCATGAGCACGTGCATTCTGCAATAATTCTACAAACAACGTTCAACGTTGCGTTCTGCGTTATAGCGTTGCTCTCGATCCATTAAAAAGTCAGTAAAAAAAGGCAATGTACTCTGGAATAGCTTGGTACATATTTTGTAATAATTAAGGATCCTTTCCCGATGTGAAACTGATACTGATACTGATAGACTGTATATACAGTACATAGTAGGCTGTAGGTAAACTTTGCTATTAAATAATTATACGGATGTGCTTCCTTCCTTCCTCGATGCGATCTTCTGACTATAGAAGATCGAGTCTCAATCCCATGAGCCCCCATGTTTACAGTTTACACAGTTTGTACTTGGTGGTGTTGTTAAATGCCACATTACTTCTGTTAAATTTCAAAGCCTATAAATAAAAGTGACTTTTATTCGACGGCATAATTTAACCAGACCGTTCACTAACATGAGCAGAGTACAAGCAATAAAAAATGGGAGACCTGACCGGGTGACTCTTTCTCTCTCTCTCCTCTGGTATTATTATTACCATTAAACCATTACTTATTGGCTTGGCTTCATCTGTGGCTTTGGCTTGAGCTTTTTACGTCTCTGCATGCACATATTCATTAGTTTAGTTTATAAAGTTAATAGTATGCTCTTGCTCTTGTTCATTGCCTCATTGTAATTTATAAGTGAGTACTAAAAAAAAATGTTGAACTGATATTAATATGCGTCGTAGCCCATCTTCTTTGCCGACTTTTCATGTAAGTCGTAAGTAGACTGCAGCAGGGTTACATTTTCAAGATATTTTTTAGGTCCTGTCATCTCATGAAAGAGATATATAGATAGATAGATGCAGTAGAGCAGTTTTAATTTAATATGGTAATTCTAGAGCTGTACTTTCTTCCGTCATGTCAGGATTGCCTGCAGTTGCTTCCTCCAAAGGAAAGATCAGAGCATCTTTGGGTGCTTTGGTCTGGGATAATTGTACACGCAAGATAATTATAATATTAAGTAGACAGGGAAGGCGAAGACCAACCAAAATACATAGCAACACAGCATCAATAATACTGCCAATTCATCGCCGTTAACTAGATCCCACGAATGCATCGACACGCTTTGCTTTGTGGTCTTGTTGTGTGTCTAGTCTACGAGCCGATCAGCTCGATCTGACATTAACAGAATTAACACACACACACACGCTAGTCAGAAACTTAGAATCCATCTCAACTTTCGACATTTCAACAGAGACTGGATCCATTATTCCATTCTCCCTTCCCATTTCTCACTTGGGAAGAAGATGGGCTTGTTAACTTCATCCGAGGCACATTATTTTTTTTACAGCTTCTCACTTCCCTGTCCGGTGTCTCGAGAGTCTAGTCAGTCTAGAGACTAGTGAGATATTTGGAGCCTAATACAAAGTATGGCCTATGGGTAACTGATACCGATAGAATTTAAAACTGCGGTGTGAGGCCCCGGACCCTTCTAATGGCAATTGGTAATAGTGCAATACAAAATGCATAATATGTCGTAGTGTGGAAGGGTGTTGGTCCTTGGCTCCTGTGGACCGGTCCACGGGATCACCCATTTTCAGTCAAGAAGGTCACACGGACTCTCGCTCAGGCACACGCACACCACCATTTTTCGTAGTGGAATGAGATTCCTTTGAATCCATGAACGAAATAACTATACCGCTGTAAAGCTAATTGCATGTAGAATACGAATTGTATGGACTCACGTAACTTTAACCTACTAAACGTTGGTTTGTAACTTACCTATTTTGAACATTTTTGAAAATATTTCAAACAATACGATTGCAAACCCAACTTCAGATGTCTAATGTTCTCGTCATTTACTACAAAAGGGTGTATTACACGACGAATTTCGGACAAAATTTAAGTTATGGCGAAATTATGTAAATACTTTTGTATTAATAAAACTTTTATAGTTAAAGGCATATCATCAGTTAAGAGGCAAAATGGTTTACATCCAAATAGAAATAAAAGCAATTACATCCACAAACTCTGAGAAACAGTATGGTGTATAACATACCTACACTAAAATGTACAGCTTGGATATTTGCCACTTTGTACATATTTCAGTTTCCCTGAGTATGAACTAATGAACTACTGTGCCTTTAGTCCCTTTAGTTTTATCTAGATTTAACCCATTTTGCGTATTAACCGATGACATGCATATTTATATTTATTATACGACATCATTTTATGAAAATACAAAAATTGATTATTTCTAATTTCTAAGGTTCTTACATAATTTAGGACAAAATTTAAAAAATGCAGCTACACACACATGTGATACATTATTAGAAAGCCCTTAAAGAGTAGATTCGGAACCAAAAAGGTCTTGGCAAGTATCTGGGCATCTTCATTATCAAAATTGCGAATTTGTGGTTTTGGTATGTACGCACGCGTATTCCTTATTAGATGTCGTGTACTTTACAAGTTATATACATACCTATTTCTATGTTTACTAGAAATTTCCCCAATACTTGACCGGTACTTGCGCGAATGTACACCAAAATTACCCGTAAGCCTAGGGTTTATAAGAGGCCAGTTAAAAGATAAAAAACAGCGGGCGCAGCCCCTTGTTTTTTATTAAATATCTTTAGGTGCTGAACTGAAGGTATTTGTATTTTCTTTCCATTTACCTTGTACTTGCAAATAATAAACTATGTAATCATAAGCTGGGAAACGGCCCAAATAAAGTGGGAGAAAAGTGGGCAACATATCAAACTTTACTTTTTAACCTTCAAAACGTGCAAATTGTGACCTTTGGTAGAATTTATTTGCTTTCGACCATGCCATACAATTTGGCACACTTGTTATTTTAGTTTTATCGTGGTTGTTTTAAACAACCCAGGAGGAATTCAGGGGTCAAAGGCCAAACATTATATGTAAATATGAAAACCAAATTAAAAAAAAATAAGCAAAACATCGTATTAGGCTTGTAGCTATTGTATTTACAGTATCGTTTATAGTGAATATCCACATTATGTAGGCCCAGACGAAGTTCGACTAAAATCTGAAATCCGAATGGGACATGGTAGGTGCTTACCTACCTAAATATTGTTTGCAAGCATAACGTACTTACCTATTTCCATTTTAGCCCTGAGGGGGCGTGCGCATAAAACTCAAACAATGGGTTGAATAGTCAATGCAAAATATGCCTGAAGACACAAATTCCGGGGTAAAAATTACGTTGGGACAAAAATGCGGGGACAAATGATACAGATTCGCCCAGAGGCGCCACGGACTAAACTCCTTGTAGACTACGACACATAAAATCGAATTCACACTGGAGCTACAGTATTTTTAGTCAAAGGACTAAAACTGCTATGGAATTCATGGAATACAGAAAACAAATGTGCATTAATTACAGAATTTTTGAAAATAATGCTCACGTAAGCTAACGTGTCATATCGGAGATTTAATTTCAAATCGATATACCTATGCCTATAGGTGTAGATATCCCTTTTTAATCGTTTCGAAAGAAAGACATGCAATTAGCTGACTTTTTCACGGTTTGTCAAGATGCATAAGTACATGTAGACAAACATACCTATTTACTACGATCACTTTACAGTAGTGCAGAGTGCAGGTACTTTGAACCTTACTTACTTTCCTTTCTTTCTTTCTTTCTTTCTTCCTTGCTAATCACATTCACTGAACTTCACTGTGTCTGTCTGTCATCGATCGTCATCATGGACAGACACATGGAATGGAGTGACTTTTGGAGTTGGACGCCTCAGAAGTCAGAAAATACGGTGGTGTGACGGCGGTAATGCAGTAATGGCATGGCAATAGGTCTGGTGAGTCTGGTAACTCTGGTAGTGGTAAGAAGATAAAAAATACTGACTGAAAGCCATTTACACATTGTATAGCTATGATGATCTGTCCCTAGTGAGAAACATGATAATACGGGAAGTAAGTGAGTGTGTTACAGTTACAGGGGCTTCTTTTTTTTAAACATGCGAAAAAGCTCGTAGTTTGAGATTTAGAAATCCAGTGTTGAATGTATTTAAAGGTGAAAGAATGCGTCCGTGTCCGTCGTTTAAAGTTTAACCTACTCGGAACCGAGGAACCATCGAAAGAATGCTTTACAAAGTGGTTACTTTTTTTTTTTATAAGTTAACGTTTTCAAAAAGGTCAAAACTAGTAAATAAAACTTTTTCAAAACGGTCAAAACTAGTAAATAACACTTTTTCAAAACGGTCAGAACTAGTAAATAACACTTTTTCAAAACGGTCAAAACTAGTAAATAAAACTTTTCCAAAACGGTCAAAACTAGTAAATAAAACTTTTTCAAAAAGGTCAAAACTAGTATATAAAACTTTTTCAAAACGGTCAAAACTAGTAAATAGCACTTTTTCAAAACGGTCAAAACTAGTAAATAACACTTTTTCAA
>JAQFZC010006633.1:0-12263 GCA_034695205.1 Dicyrtoma fusca
AATTAGTTATAAATGTTGCTGACTAAATACCCTCGCAAAACTACATAGGTACACCTACCTACCTAGCTGTTTACTGTTTCTACAAACAAGCCTCGTCCTTATCGTAATAGTACCCAGTAGTTTTAAAGTAAACAACAAAAACTTAATTACACTAATAAGTTAGTGAGAAGTCAAATAAGCCTAGGATAGGAAGATATATTATTTAGTATAAGGAAATAAAAAATATGTTAAATTGTATTGTATGGTGTATCTTTACCTTGTTATGTATTTGTGTAGGTTAAGAGTTGCGTAGAACGTGTCGAACCAACTTCGTCGTCCTCGTCTGTGTAAACAAAATGTCGTGCAACGTCTGCTGTGAACAAAGTGTGAATTGGCATGTAAAGAAACTGTAAAAAAAATATATATTGCATTATTCGTGTAGTTGTAGTGGTACTACACCATACCATTTCCCCCTGTTTTATCCCCTAAGTACTCACATTACTGGTCATTGACAACAACAATGTAAAAACAAAAGCAGAGCAAAAAACCAATATTACTTTTTTTTAAAGGGACATCACAAACTAGAGGAAGTTCAAACTTGTAGCATAGGTAGATACATATATCTCTGTACCTATCTACTAACTAGTAAGCTACAGGGAAAGCAAGTTGAGCAAGGGTTTTTTTTTCCTTCATCCTCTTTTCTGTTAAAAATAAATAAATTAATGAAGTGAAAGTAGGTTTAGAAAATGGAAGAAAGGAAGAGTGAGAAATCCGATATCCCTTGATGAGTCTCAAGTGTATAAAGGAGTGAACGATTCATTGTACACTCCGCCCACGACCCTTCTCCCTCTGCACTGATTTGTTCCTCCAACCTCTCATCCCTTTCTGACTCTCACTCTGAGTGGGTTCAGATTTAAAACAAGGTCCTGTTACTCCCGTCGACAGCAATCAAATATGTTTGACTGACGATTTATACTATATGAAGGAAGGAAACTCATCAGTCGCAGGGGAAATTGAACTTTATGTATCGGCACCTCAGGCCTTTATCGGCTCTGGTAATCCGTATTCCGTTTGTCAATGACAGTAGTACTAAAATCCCATCCATATCCACATACCTATACTTTTAACAGAACATATACCTATTACCTATACACTACACACTAGCAAAAATAAAAATGATAGAGAAACTGACGCCGCCTGAAATACTACTACTAAAATCAAAAAAATGTGTATTTTTTGCTATTAGAATACTATATACATACATAGTCTGAAACCAGTGTGGAATCGTGGAATGGCAGGAATTAATTTATGATGGGACAGATGAAGAATGATACACTAGATACATACTATACCTATAATAATAGACACCTGACTCTGACAGCTACACTAATAACACTTTGGAAATATATGGTGATGATGATGTAATCCTCGGTCGTAGACATGCTACATCCATAAACATATTCATGTCAAAGAATGAAAGTTTAATTTATATGAAATGATTGTATTTTATTGATACAAGTACAGTATTCCTTTGTATGTGAAAAGACTAAAAGAATTCAATGATTTCAATGTAATACAATATAATGATATCTTACCTATATGTAATTATTATATACTTGCATACATACATATATATAAATATATACAAGCACTTGTTTAAATGTTACTAGTTGTAACCCCCCGCAAGCATTATTATATATACTCGTATGTATATATATACATATACATAAATATATATTGTATGGGCTTTACGTGGCTGCAATTACTACTCATTATTTATTAGTATGTAGACTATTTTTAAACGTTTAAAATGTTTTTAAAGTTCGTGTTGTTTAACTATCTGTAAATATACATATAATTACCTACCTATGCAAAATACAGATGTTCAGATCTGTAGTATAGAAAGATGTAAGTACGAATAAAAAGCAACAAATTACATTTAAAACATGCTCAACTTTCGCTCGGTCTTCATTTCACGGTTCCAAGTACCTGTACGTGCATACATAGAAGCATCCACCCAAGCATTCTAAACGATTCTTATAAATCCATTTATGTAATAAGCAGAATAATCATAAACATTAATTATTATAAAACTAAATGGTGTCGAAACTGATTTGTCGCATATTTATTTTCTGTGTCTCTGTAGATGTTGATGATCTCCATTATTTTCCACATCATTATTATTATTGGGCAGTTGTTCCATCGATATTTCATGTACATTAGCGAAGTACATAGAAGAAAGCACACACTAACACAAAAAAACAGACAGGAAAGACTTGATTAAGGTACTCCATGAAATTTCCGAGGAGAGTGGGTGGGTGCGGAGAAGGCAGTTAAAAGTTTCAGAACAAACCTGAGCAAAAGTTTTTGCAAGCGCGTAAATTGGGTGTGACGATGACTCTAGTGAAGACATTTGTTGGCTGAGCTGATGCTGACGGTGAACGTCTTCCCTTTTGGATTCAGAGACTTGACTTGGGAGGAAGGACGAACGGGAGAGAGAGAGTCACATAAACTACGGCACGGTAGTTACTTACAGAAAGGTAAATACATTTGTCTTGTGATTGTGGCTATCAAATGGCTCATTTGAGTTCAGGATGGAAGCTTCATCGTCGGTTTTCTTGGGAATGGCATGCGTCCGCCGTCACTACATTTGTCTGCTCTGCTCTGTGTGTGCCATGCCGTGCCGTACCCTCCTCGGTGCACAGATCAGGAGGCCTTTGCAAAGTACATAGAGGCACAATGGCATTTCCCGTTCATGAAGGTATAGACGCTTTCCTATAGGCAATATAAACAAAATAAAAACACTGTCTTCACTACTGGAATTGCAGTTGACGATTTGGGCTGGGTTTGGACTGTATATATTATGTATGTATGTAGGCACTTTTAAACGTGAGCTGGTACCCTTCCCTTCCTCTAATTCTGATTGTGTTTGTACAAGATTTTCCAACTGGAACGTCAACTCAACTCAACTCAGTTTCCTTGCTGCATCTGTGATAAGTGTAGCGTAGGTATCACGGAGCACGTAGATTTTAGATTGTAAGATTATACTTCTCTTATTGTTACATAAATAACTTTGGGTAGTCACTTGAAAGATACTTGAAAACATCTTCAATCCACATCTACCACTGCTTGTCGTTTCACATTATTTGTCTTCGAAGAGTGTGAATTTCCGTAGAAAATACAAATAGTTGAACTTGTAGTGGCAACTGGAAGTTGAGGCAAAATGCATACTTATGAAGGTGCAAGTGTTACGTGCAAGTTAGACGCGAACTTGCAATTAGATTCGTCCATGCTACATATACATATAGGTATAATATGTATGCAGCTGCATATTTGATGTTGACATGCAGAAATAAAAATATAAATGGGGATGTATGTGGATTACCTAGGTACACATAAATAATGAAAGGGAGTAGCAGAGCTAAATGTCAAATGCAGCCGTCAGTACTGTATGTATGTACGTTCATTCGTTATGTGTCGCATTGTATTCTCGTCCAAGATATTTACACCGAAATATGTCACCAGTTGATGAGCATCATCACTGAGCCCAGAGGTTGATGATACTGCGAGATGAGAATAAGATTCCAGAGAAAGAATGGCCCTTTCAAGAGCTAACGTGGTGGCGGTAGGTAGGTAGGTAGGGACCTCTGCATTGGAGCTATTACGAAGATAATGAGCTCAGACATAATGATTATGGAGCGAGAGTATGGCCATACACATGCCACGTATAGGACCCTACAAATCAAGGGTGGAGGGAATGAATGCGGGGTGTGTAGTGCATGTTTTATATAAATGTGACAAGCATAGTCTGGCGTAGTAGACTTGCCTTGTCCTGACTCGACTTGACATTACGTAATGGAGAAGAGAATGAAATGTTTTGAATGCGGGGAATTCACCAAAAGTCGTTTCTAGACAAGATATGAGTAGTTGGGGAGGCAAGTGAGCGAGTAACAGATAGATAAAAATGTGCCTTGTCTTGTCTCGTGAGTGAGTGGATGAGTGTAAGTCTCTGTGTATTTAGACGACTAGATGAGTTTATGGAATGAATGGCTTTTGTGAGCTGTGTGTGTCTGTAATGTGTAAGTAGACACTAGGTAATGGGAGCTACGGACGCCACTGCAAAAAGGACACTCATTTTTTTCTTCTCTTCTTCAGGTTCTTCTCTCTTCTTCGCCTCTGCTGCTGGGACTGCGACTGCCGTTCAGTGGGGCTACAGAGTGCTGGTGTGCTGCTGCTGTCTCTTTCTTTCTCTGAGGGAATTTACGGTTGGGCATGATTAGCGGAGACACGGTTCCTTTGCTTAGGAAAACTCTACAGAAATAAATATAGATTAAAGAATGCATTTCGTTGTTTGCTTCACATAAATTAACAAGGATAGATTAACATGATGTGGAAAAAGGGTCCCGCAAATGTTTTCGTTGGCTCGTCGAGAAGTCGTACAGTCGTTCGAGCGAAACCAATTTCCTTCTCCACAAGACAAAATGCTTCTTTGAGAAGATGCGACTTTTTCTTTTTTCCTCCTTCAAAAATATTACCAGATATCAATGTTTCAATGACTTTGACTTCATACTTTTATATTTCCTATAACTACATAGACACACACACACACACACACGAGACGAGACTTAGGTGACGTCTCTTACTTTTCCTTCCATTTACTCCCACGTCCTCAAATCTCAAGCACTACCGCTCTGTCCAACTAAAAAGCTACCACCAACACACCGCGTCATATCGTATCATATCGCTTCGTCAACACAACCATTTCTTTTCATCTTCCTAATATTATTGGTCCTAGCCAGTATGCATTACTGCTTTGCTTTTGGTATACCTTTACAGGCTTGCGTCTTACACGAGCATTTAAAATAGGTAAGCCAGTAGAGTATCATTTTCCCCCTTCTTACAACGCAACGGTTAACGCTCAAAAAATTCTGCACCAGACTATAAGACTGTTAAGAATGTAGAAATTAAATTCTATTTATTGCTATCGTCTCCTCATATCATCTTATTTGTACTTGGAGCCTTATTTCATTTCGGCTTGTGTTCATGCTCAGTGTAAACTGTTTACAATTAAGTAGACCCGAGATCGGCGACCGTATATATGTATGTGAGTATAGTGTTGTGCAGGATCCAGTATAGCACGGTTAGAATTAGAATTTCAGAATGTGATGTGAGTGCATATAGATGGAGATCTTTTTTTTTGTCGGGCTTAGAGTTAAGAGGCACAAATAAGCTTCTTAATAGACAAGTCAAGGGTTGTTGTTGAAACATATTTGGCCCGCTTAGCTCTGTCTATAGAGAGAGAGTGAGCTCCGACTATGCATATGCTAATGAAATGAGATGATCATGATTCATGATTGTAATTTGCCTTTCCTCCATCCCTTCCTAACTAATGACTTTTCTCCAATGACTTTTTACCTGGCAGTCTCTCAAGAAGATATCAGAGAGTGCAAACGTCTCTTCCCTTCCCTTCTCTTCTCATCCATCTATCCATCTACCTAGCCACTCATGTCTCCCGCCACCACCATGCTCGTGGCTAGGCTTGCATCGAAGAATCAAAAGTATGGGCCTTTAATTTTTAGGAAAGAATTCAGTGTTCATTCCGAAACGCTTTACTCAAAATATTTAAATGACGGCGCTTACGGTTCTATTGCCACGTTTTTGGAAAATTGAGAGAAATGTGATTTCTAAAAGGTGAGCCTTTACTACAAAAAACGGAGAAGGGTCATTTTGCGACTTCATCAGCAAAATGTGTGTATAAAATATAGCGGTACCGTTATTCTGCGGGGATTTCTAGCATCACTTCTGTATGTTTATAATCACTTTTCCCTTTCAGTATCCATAAGAGCCAAGTAACCAAAGAGGATAATATATACCTATTAGGTACTTGGCATTTGGCGCTAAAATTATCACTACATTACCCTTCCCTCCCTCATCCAATCCGACAATGTCAACGACTTCCTTTCTCATTACTTAGCTCATGTCCTGCATCCATCTGTGATCTCCTCAAGATTAAAATTGAAAATAAACTCAAACCTTTCTTCTTTCTTGGCTTGGCTCATAATTAGTTGAGCCTGGTGTACTGGCACTCTGGCACTGGCACTGGCATTGAATTTTGCATTGGCAAAATATGTAATGTGAACAGGTCTCCACAATGAAGCGAATTAACTAAATCGGTATCAGAAGAGAGTTGTTCCAGCGTCATAAAGATAGGAGACGAAATGCTCATAAAGCACACACATGAAATGAGTTAGTTCTCCTCGTCAGACGGTTGATAAAAGGTCCTTGAAAGGGACTCGTGGCATGCTTTAATGCGCCTTCTCCCTCGAGTACATAAAAGCCAAGTGTTTTTCAAGATTTTTGTGGTATAATTGGATGTCCTCATTTGTGATTATAGTAAACTTCGGCGTCTACTTGGGTGACAGCGGCTGCTTGTGCCTGCGCCTCAGACTCGCTCTGCTCCCTGTAGTTTGACTGATCCCGATCCTACGCATGAGTACATACACGTATAATTACTACAGCCATAGCCAAAGGAATTAGCCTTTCCTTCTTTCTTTCCTTCTGACTCAAAAATGTCACTCTGTCTCTCTTTCTCTCTCTCTCTCTCCTATCAAATTAACGTCAAACGTCATACGTCAAACCTAAACTCTGCTATGTATGTATAATCGTTCACAGATTACCAAATTGCATGTCTCTCAAGGTCTTGATTCCCCCGATTCCTCACACTATATCGCCACTTGGTTTTCTACTTACTACAAACATGCCTATAGTGACTTGCCTATACCTATATACTCCTATACTTTCAATAAGGAAAGCGCAATACGATAAGAAATAAACGAATCACCGTCTCGTCTGTCTGATATGTCAACATTTCTTGCGTGTGCTCAAATAGAAATATGAATTAACTCATTAACCAAAACCAACCTTCGTGGTCTTGTCATACGTAGGCTCTAAGGATTTCAGCCTTTCAATATTTCAATAATTCAATGAGACAATGGCAGCTGAAGTAGCAGTGGAAAAAGTCTCTAAAGAAAAGTCTCTCTCGAAGAAGTAAGAATGAATAAACTGTGTATTTTTTCAAATTGAAATGTTACGTGTATTTCTTAAGAATTACGGCTGAGACTCAACCGCAGACAAGGAAGGCAGTATAAATACAGTCACTAAATCTGGTCGAACGTCAGAATATGAAAAAAGAAACTGCAGCAGTCGCGGTCACCGATCGGTATTTATTTGATATGCCGCCCAATAGGGCCGTTCCGTCTTCACATAAAGAATGGAATGGATATGATGAAGACTGAAAAATTCAACAAGAAGAAAAGAGTTGAGTGGAAACCGCAGATACACAATGAATAGCAGACAATAAAGTATAAGTGCGGAGTGTCTATACATACAGGCATGTAAATATGTATACACACGACAGGGGTGGCTATGGCTATGGCTATGTACACAAGTACATACTTTGTAGTTGAATTCGTAATGGTACATGCTTTGGATAAATTAACTCATCGATTTAAGTAATATAGTCTATTTGGCGGAGAATCTTCCTAATCACATGCATTTGGATGGGGCGGACCGTTTTGCATAATATTTTGTGACGCAAATTTCCCGTCTTTTCTCTCTCATTTCTCGTCTACGAACGGAGGTAGGTAGGTATGTGCCTCTACTTACATACCTACATACATAAGTGCCTGCACTCCTTTTACCTCAGTCAGGCCTCGGATGCGGTGTATACGTGCATACATCTACTGTGTTTCAGTTTCAGCTCAAGCCAAAGTCAAAGCCAGGGGAAGGTAAACCTTTAGAGATGTAACAATAATGTGGGTATCATTCAGTAATCATGTAATGTATTGGAGTGAAGGTAGCGTGTGAGTTTGTATTCGTATGATCATAGTGTTGAGGTTTAAGGAAGGCACAACAAGTTTTTTTTTCTCCACCTCTTCGTTCGTTTTCAGAGCTTCTTCTATCCCTCTCCATGCTCGCCGAGAATTGTTGTGTGTGGCCCTTATAGAGATGTACAGCGTGGTCAGAGCTGAGAGGAGAAAAAAGTGGTGTTTGAGCCCTTTTTCCATGTGTGACGGCTTCAGAAGCTCTAAGTCGGCTTGCTTTTCCCTGTAATTACCTCTAATCATTTCCCTTGCACAAAGGAAAGCCGATATATACATTTTATACATTAAAAATTCAACCGTCTTTGAAAAATTTGTGATCTTTTTTCCATCACTTTTATACTTCTCTCTCTCTCTCTCACACACACACACACACAGAACCAGCACCACCAGCACAAGAGAAGATGCTCTCACTTACTTTGCTCAGACTCGCAGACTCTCGTCGAGATCCTTAAAGCGACAGCTACATGCTCCACAACAGCAGAGATTCACCTCAAGACGAGCATCTCGAAGCTCATGCGACTAAATATATGTATACAGGAGAGAGAGAGAGAGAGAGAGAGAGAGAGAGAGGGGCGCACTGGGCATAAGTACACAAATCCACGAAATAACTACAATATACAAAGGGAATGAAGTATTTTTTAAAGCTCTCACTTGATACACCTGTGATAGGTACTCACATGTGTGGGGAGCACTCAGAGTCACACCACCACACCACACCAAATACCTTCGCACTCCACACATTATCATTATACTCTCTACGATTAGCCTAATTCTTACACGTTTAGCCCTCACTCGTCTTCACAGCGGCTTTTCTTCCTTGTTTTCTCTTCCCATCCTATATTTAATTTATACGGATCGTAAAGCATTTTGTTTAACTTCAAGTATTCTCAATCCTTTCCTCACCACTTTACTCAATTCAGCCTTTCAAAGGCAAAGGCAGCAGCACCATTTTATTTAGACGCCGTGCGAGGGCATATGTACATAGGTACCTACATACATACAGCGGTTATCGTTATGCATATAATGCCCCCCTTCTTATAGTATCCAGATCATCAGATTCAGAATCCAGAACAAGATTGCCGTAACTTGTAGTTGTACTTTTACATAACTTTAATTTTACAAAATGACTGATATGTCAGGGGGAAAAGTCATATTATGTCAGTCATGCTGGTAGAGTTTACTAGAAAATTGAGTGAGTAGGCCTACCGAGGTGGATCTATTGACTGTATATATGTAGCTATAGGCATTGGGTAACTTTATATGTACATAGGTACGTGCACGAATTTCCCTCCCGTTATCCGCATCGGCATGAAGTTTGGACTCCTTCCCCACCATACCATACCGAAGCATGTAGCACTATATAGCAGAGTATAGCAGGTGAACATGTACATCGCAAAATCGTTGTCATATTAGAGGTGGAATGAAATATGTAATGAAAAGTCAAGGAAGTTGAACTAGACGGGAGGAGACGGGTTGATCACATACTTCTCGCATACTTGTGATCTAATGGCAAGAAAATAACGCGCTGAAGCCCGTGTGTGCCCCTCTGCCTCCTCACTACTCGTCTGCCGCACCGCTAATGTCGAGCAAGTGAGTTGAAATGGAGTTGAGTCGCCGCAATGGCTTTGCCCCTCACTCCATCTCTTCCCTGGTCCGAGTCTCTCCGTTTCTATTAAAATACCTTTGTCAGATCCCTACTGACTCAAACTAACTACCGGCACTTGGAGTTTATGCAGCGCCATTGGATTGCATCGCTATTGCATTGCTCGATCGGGGAAATGTGTGTATGTGTGCCGCCAGGGCCAGAGTCAGAGTCAGACATCGTCATTCATATTCATTTGATGAGCAAAAAGCTCGTCATAACTTCTCTTTCTCTTCTGTCTTTTTCTTATGCAGTCTCTCCCGCACCAGGGGAAATATGAAAAGTTTAAAAACAGAACTGGGAGTTTTGGCAAGTCAGGTGTCGTCATTGCTGTCATTATTTAGCTGTCCGATTACTCATTTAGTAGTTGGGGCATGTGATGTGCTATTTACTCAATTATGTATTTGCCGGAAATAAATTAGTGTAGACCAAAGTGTCTTTTATTCATTGTAACTACCAAGCAAATTAATAAGGAGGAAAAATAATAATTGAGCTAAGATATTCTCTGTAATCTTTAAATGTTGTTCCAAAAACTGGCGAAACAATTTAATAAATTGCATCATGAAGGTAATACTGTCGCTAATTAGGAAAGTCCAGTTCTGGATTCCTTTTAGAGTAGGCAAGTTTTCCGGCTGGCAAGATGAAAGTAGGCGAGCTGGTTGTTGGCAAGTAGTCCGTCGGCCACGTGTCCGTCGTCGATTAGTCTAACTCCCCAATAATTTAGGTAAATGAAGAACAGCAGAACTCACAATCAGACTTTAGTTAAAGTGTAAAGTGGGAAGTTTGAAATAATTTGTCGTTAATTCGTTCCCAGTTAAACTGGATGTGCATTCATTGTATGCACACACACACACACACATGTACAGAGCGCACCGGTTTCTGGCTCTGGTTCTGGTAATCTTCCATCTACTCTCCGTGTACCGTGTGTGTGTGTATGACTTTTAGCCGCCTGACTACTGGATTGACTGCTTGATCCTATCATCATCAACAACAAAGTTCTGCTCTGTTTTAACGTCCTGCATCTCAGTCATTTGCGTGCAAAGAATTTCGGTAATTTGGTGGTAATCTAGAAAAAAACATGTTCGAGCCGTTGTTCCTGCTTATGCTGCAACTCCTACATCTACACTCTACTGTAAACTCTAACTCCTACTTCTCGTTCTGAACCTGGAAAGTCAAAGGAAGGAAGATGACAAAAATAAAGTAGATTTCCATTTTACCAACCAACACACCATACTCCCTGCCCATTGATGCCTAAAACATTTATTTTGTATAAAAGAAGGAAATGCAGTAAAATATATAAAATGATTTTAACTAAAATTGCATATACATGTCTATGCTACAAGCGTCGAAATATCATTAATTTTAACCAAAATCCAAACTTCGTACACTTTGAAGACAAATGTAAAGCGTCCTAACTACAAGTTTTCGTTTCTTAAAAGAATCTGCAAAGCTACAGAGATTTCCAGAGATTAGATAGCGCCCTTTGCACATTTCCGTTTCCAAGAAGTTATGCAAGGGGTTGACGGTGTACAAGGATCTAAATGTTCACTTTCATGCTACAGAGAACGTGGACACATGTTTCTATTGATCCAATCCTTTTCTCGAAATCCAGTCAACTCCACTTTGAAATCATCTTTCGTCCTGGTACTTACATTTCTCGTCTCTGCTCAACAGTCAACGACTCGCTCGACTCTCTAAAACCGAAATCAGGATGAAAACTATAACTTCTTTCCACTTTATCTTCCTCTGGAGTTCATGTTGTAAAAGTTGTGTTTGACATGATCGTGTCAACTTGGTTTTGTCTTCCCAGAGCTCTGTTTAGATAGGATGTCTTCCCTCTCCTTGTTCCGTCGGTGCGGCACTGTCTCGCTCTCCTGATAGGTTTGCTTTGGCTTTCCTCGCCTCAATGCTTCCTGACTAAGTGAGTCATGTCAAGAGACATTAGGATGATATATTGTTCATGTCAGCAAGTCTCCTTAATAGGCCACTTCCACTGTAATTCTTCCGCGCCTCCAAAGTCTCCTTCTCTCGTCTCTCCCTTTCAGCAGGAACCAGGAACGAACGAGAGAGTGGAGCTGGAGTGTATGTGTCGAAACCCCTTGACTTCCTCTCAAGCGAAGCGCCAACTATCAACGTCAGTCAAAATCCCATAGCAGAACTACTGCTGCTGCTAAATGTAAGCAAGGCCCACACTGCTGCTACATGAGGGAACCGCCAAGAAATAATTATTGTGGCGTCGCCGAAATTGCAATAAAAGCTATCTTTATTTATTGTTAAACACGTTATAGTTTCTGGTTCTCGTAAGAGTAGAAAAATCACTAATTTTATGAGTGCAAATTAATGTTAATGCGACTAAAATTGTTACACTAACTTTGCTTTACCGACAAAGCCTTACGATCCAACCCTCCTAATCCACATTCACAAATTTGTATAATTGTACACTTTTAAACTTTTAAAATTGCATTGTAGCTTATTTGACAAAAATTATTATTGTATATAGAAGGATTGAGTGAGGCATTTCTTTCTCCTTTCCCCCTTTGAAAATAGACTTATATTATACATATATTATAGTTTTGAAAGTTTTTGAAAATAGTAATTTCTAGATTGTTGACCTTTTGAAAGTGTTATTTGCTAGTTTTGACGGTTTTGAAAAAGTGTTATTTACTAGTTTTGACTGTTTTTAAAAAGTGTTATTTACTAGTTTTGACGATTTTGAAAAAGTGTTATTTACTAGTTTTGACGATTTTGAAAAAGTGTTA
>JAQFZC010006634.1:0-12263 GCA_034695205.1 Dicyrtoma fusca
GGGCCTCGAGTAGGAGGCAACGCTCCGTCCAACAGAGCCAGGGAAGCAGTGCGATGGACTGTTGGATCCTTAGTTCCTATCTGTACGTCTGTCGAGAACGTTGTATGTTCCAAAGTACAGAGTTGAGCTCATTTCCCATTTCTTACCCCAATCATTTATTTCTATTTTCAATAGTGAGTCAAGGCTTACTAGTTTCCTAGTTTGTAATTGTTTATTTTGTGTATTAACTTAGTTGAGAATATAGTTTTAGTCAGTAGAGCAGGCAGAGAGACCTGGGAGTTTGTGTGTTATTGCGAATAAAAGTGATTTATGAAATTCGCAGATCTAGTGTAGAGACGAGAAAGGTAGTTCATTGTTTCCATAGTGCATCGGGACAAAGCATCCATATGGGAATAGCCATACCTAGTCCGTAGCAGTGCCGAGAGTAGTTTGACCGAGGATTGAGATCTTACGAGTCGGCGGGGAATGCTAACGAGTTTCCGAAACGGAAGAAGAGGTTGTCTGAGGTCATCATCGGGTCAGACCCCTTCGGAACCATCAGGACGACCTGGGAGAACCAGTAAACCCGGGATTCCAAGAACCTACAGGGAGATCATTACTCGTCTTCGTTAGAGAAGGAGTCTACACGCAGTGAGACCCGAGGAGGGGTCGTAGTCAGAGTCTACGAGTGTTACTGAGTGACCGTGACCTGTCGCCATGTCCCCAAGGGGATGTTGAAGGAGTAGGCGAGGGAGAACTCATTCGGAACCTCACGAGCATAGGAGTTCTGGCGTAATACTGTGTTGCAACACCACTTGCCAGACTTGCCTAACTCAGGTCCACACGAAATTTCCCGATATCCTGGACGGCCTTGGGGTCCTTAGTGATTCCTCACTGCGGGAGAGTGGACTTCACTCTCCTGTACCTCGGGTTCCGTTTAGACCTCGAGGTCCTCCACTTTCCCCAACTCTGGCGGATCACTTCCCTATGAGGGTTACTTGCTGAAAAAGCGGATTTCAACAAGAGTTTCGGCTACCACAATACGAACTCTTCTCTGAAACGAAGATGATAATGAAATCGTTTGCAGATGCTTTGAAGTCCTGACTAACTTAATGTCTTCTGGGTGACTTCGCACTCACTACCCCTATCTGGAACTCCGTCCTCAGCCCTCACTGTAAATTCACTGGTCCTCGCGACCCTCGTCTGCCACAATCTTCACACTGTAATCTCAAGTTCTCTTAGACTCTAGACTGTATCAAGACAGTATTAATAAATGCAGTGCTCATAATAACTCCGGATTTAAATAGACTTGGTTCTACTTATTATTATAGGTTCCTCTCACTCACGCATTTAATATTTACATTTGTCTTAAAGCTCTTTTAGCTGTAAGTCCTCCGACTCCTTAACTAATCTTTCCTACTCATAAGAACACAAAACTTACAAACTAAGAAATTAGTAAGTTAGTGTTGGTGCAGTTGTAAAGTTGATGCCGTCAAGACTTCTAATAGATAGTGAAATCGCTTGGAGACAACTTGAAGCCCTGACCACAATGTGATCCCATACAGCTGTCAATGCCACTTTCCCTTCTCAATAAATACAGCTAAGCCTTACACAGCATACACTTGGATTTAATTCTTTCTTCTGACTTATCCCCCTTTCACATACGTTATTACTACGACTTTAATTTAACGCTCTGTTAACATTCACTCTCCCTTCTCGCCAGGTAATTAACTACTACTCCGAGAATCTTTACTTAACTATTACAAAGCACGCATAGGAAAGATTTAATTAGTAATCAATAATACACTAACAGAGTATGCAATACAAATGGGGAGTAAAAGAGAAAGAGTCGATTGCTGCAACTAAAGGTCGTGGCTCTGGTCAAAACTTTTATTACATGAAAGACTGAATAAGGCTTGGCCCGGACGCTTCTCCTGTCAAGCCAAAGATCTCCTTCTCCCTTTGTCTTGACAAGGGAGTTTCTGACTAATCAGCAATCGGCTCTAATTTCTTTCTTTCCCTTCCCACGTAACCCAATAATAACACACATAAACAATATACTGCGCAACAGGTCCAAAACTTCTTTGTCCTACTTTTCGCTCACCACTACAATTAGACTAACAAAAGAAAACTCGCCCGAGATCCTTAGGTGTTCACTAGGACTGTCGAAGACGTAGTAGGTCCAACAAAGGAACCATAGCAACGGCAGTGACCCGCCGATGTAGAAAACGGCCGGGCAGCCCTAGTTATGGATGATGTAGCCGAACATGAACTACGGATTTCCCCTTAAACGGATTTGCCCCATATAACGGCTTTGCCCCAACTTACAGTACATCTATGTAAAGATAGTCTGTAAATAAAAAATAATATTAGTATAATGAGTTGAGTTTGCTGCGGTGTTAGAAATTGCTAGCAATATAATTATATCTATGTGTTTGGTCAAGGCTATGCAAAACAACCACGATTTCTTTGCATCTTTTTTTTAGTTGTGTCATTCAAGGCTGTTTATGCCAAGTCGAATAGTCGAATTCATAATCGGTTCTACGTGTGCATACTTCAATAATTTTGCAACGAAATCATAGTTCATTGATTCATTCATTGAAGTAACACATATTGAGTTTGAGTATGAATAGAAGGTACTTATTACCGAAACAAATCTGATTTCGTGTGCAGTGGGCCGGGCCCCATAAGGCGTGGGTTTTTGCGCATCGCTTCTTAACTACGAACGATGCAGCGTGCAGTACAACTACAATAATGTACATGTATGGTAAAATAATAGTCATTATATAATCGTAAACAGACACCTATAATTATATTTAGTAACATACTTTTAGTTAAGTTGATTGAATCATGTTCAACCTTGGATGACACGCTTCTCTGTATGAACACATCAAATAGATACTTCACAACTTCCATTTAACAGGCAATATTCGTATAGTGCAGGGAGCTGTTCGTTGTTAAAAGCAGTCTGATGACGACCAACAGTCAACCGTCAACCGTAGTTCTTAATTTCATTTCAAAACTCATCGCATTTTATTAATCATTGAAAAATTAAGTTTTAATTCCTAATTCCGATCCGATTTTAACCCTAAAATGATTTCCCTAACAACGTTTTTGGTCGCATTTGCCATCAGTGCGATTTTATTTGTGTTTACTAAAGGCAAAAGAGGAAAACTTCCACCCGGTAAATCAATTACCTATTTACTAAATATTCTTGATGTTGATATATAGGATGCATTTTAGGTCGTTGGATTCCAGGCTTTGAGACTATGTAAATGACAATTAATTTATTCATTAATATCATTAATTAACAATTAATTATGGCGTAATTAATTTTCAGGTCCCTTATCCTTGCCTGTAATTGGAAGCCTTCTCTCATTTGAGCCGCAGTCGTTCAAAACATTCATGAAGTTGGGAGAAAAGTACGAGGACATGTGCACGGTTGGATTCGGTTCGAATCAGTAAGTCAAATCGAAATAAAAGCTAACATTGAAAATCGAAAATCAATAATTTGTTTAATTCAATATTTCTGCCAGAAATAGACAATTATGTATTTGTTATCTAATTGTGATTTTCTAGGCTGATCGTTCTGAATGACATTAAGCTAATTCGTGAAGCAATGAATGATCCGAAATTTTCCGGAAGGCCGTTATTAGAGGTTTTCAGTCTTACAGCAAATGGGAAACACGGTAATTAATAATTATTATTATATAACGGTAATTATAATTATTACAACAAAAACATATGACATCTAAATTGAAAATGTAATTCAACGGTCGCCGATGAATTCTTTGTAAGTTTATTAAAACATTTTACATTTCACATCAAAATAGGAGTTTTTCATTCGGAAGGTCAAGAATGGATCGAGCAGCGCCGCTTCACCCTTCGCCACCTTCGAGATTTCGGTTTCGGGAAGAAGACGATGGAAACTTTGATTATGGAGGACGTGACTGAATTTGTGTCTCACTTAAAGTCCACCGAAGGCCGGCCCATCTCGGATGTGATGAGAAGATTCAATTTGGTGGTCATCAGCTCTTTGTGGACCATCATTAGTGGGAAGCGTTATAATCACGAAGATGATGCGATTGCAGAAATTCTCGAAAATTTTACTAAGTAAGAACGGCTTTCAATCGATTAACAGTCAGACAGTAATTATTACGAACGTTGAACGTTGCTTTTAAGCATTAAAATTCAACTGTCAACTGTTATTTTTTTTTATTTTAAATTACGTTGTATTTGTAGGGCCAAAGAAACGTTTGGCTTTCTGTCTTTCTTTCTTCCCAAACTTGCAAAACTTTTGCCTGGCTTTTCTGGTTTTGGAAACTTCAAGAAGGTGGTCGAAATGGAACGGTCTCATGCCATGACCGCAATTAAAGAACACCAGGACAATTCTCCACAAGACGGGATTCCAAAAGATTTTATGGATTCGTATTTAAAGGAAATTAGTGCGACCACAGATCCTTCCTTTAGTTTTTATAAAGATCGTGGAAGTAAGTCTACACAATTTTTGTAAGAGGTTAATTTAATTTAAAATAAAATTACTTATCTTTTTCGAAACGGTAATATTTATAGCTTTACATTTTTTTGAAAATGGTAATTTCTTGTTTTGACTTTTTTGAAAGCGTTAGTTTACTTAGTTTACTAGTGTTGAATGTTTTTATAAATGCTAGGGTGAAGGCTTCTAATTGTGGTCGGCTTGTATTTGTGATACCCCGATCTTTTCTCGAGTGTCAAAGTTTATTTAAAATCTAACATACCTTCTTTAGAAAGTATAATACTCGAAGACTTAAAACGAGATGCGTTCGATTTTGATTGACCGTTGACATTGGAGAACAAATGAGGGTACCACAGTTACGAGCCGACCACAATTAGAAGCCTTTGGCCTTTACCCTAGTTCCTTGTTTTGATCTTTTTGAAAGTGTTAGTTACTATGTAGTTTTTAATGCATTTGAAAAATGTAGCTTATCGTTTCGACCGGTTTGAAGGTGTTAGTCACCAGTTTTGAATGTTTTTATAAATGTTAGTTTCTTGTTTTAACCTTTTTTGAAAGTGTTAGTTACTCGATTTGAATGTATTTAAAAATGTTAAGTTCTAGTTTTTAACTTAAACTTAAACTTGAACTTAAAAAGATAATGTACAGAATAAACTATTTTTTAAAGCATACTTTCCCTCTGTTTCCTGATTCTAAGAGGTTATAATGCAACTAAAGATAACCGTTTGAATAACTTTGTTTGTATTAATTTTTACAGTTCAGTCATTAATAGCAGTCTCTCTGGACTTGTTCAATGCCGGCACGGACACGACCTCCGCAACGCTCACTTGGACAATTTTGTATCTCGCAAAATTGCAGGAAGTTCAAAAGAAACTCCAGGCTGAGCTGGACAGTGTGGTTGGAAGAAGTCGACAGATTGCATTAGCGGATCGTCCAAGGTACAGTCAACAGTAGTAAAAATTAGTTATATTAATTATGCGTTTCAGTTTTTAGAATTGATTTAATTTATTTCAAAAATTTGTTCTTTAAAGCCTTCCATACGCTGAAGCCACCATCTTAGAAAGCCTCCGTTATTCTTCCATTCTGATCTTTGGTGGGATACACACGACGTTAGAGGATATAAGTTTCCATGGCTACGAAATTCCTAAAGGGACCTGGATAGCTTCCAATCAGTACTTTGTCCATCACAGTGCAAAATACTGGGATGAACCATCCGAGTTTAAACCGGAACGGTTTCTAAGTGAAGATGGGAAATCGGTGAAGAAGTTTGACGCTCTTATTCCATTCTCTGTGGGGAAGAGAGTTTGTCCTGGAGAGACGCTGGCGAGAGATGAGATCTTTTTATTTATGACCAACATCTTCCAAACTTTCAATGTCAAGTTAGCCGAAAGTAGTAAGAATATTTCTTTGGACCATAAGCCTGGACTCACGGGGGAACCTTTTGATTTTTCTGTCACTTTTGAAGAACGACAGTGAGTTCATCGAGTATGTAATTATTACATTTTCCTCCCATCATTTATGTCTCAGCTATAATCATAGAATACATTATAATATCTGTTCTATAAACTAAAGAATTACAATACTTTCTTAGCACGCAAAACAATAGTATTTTTTTAAATTTTCTTGTTAACCTTTATTTTGCCTTAAAACCTTTAAATTCATTCACAGTACAAGTGTATCTAGTTTGTTGTTTCGTTACTGCTGCATTAAAATTGAAATAATTTAAAATAGAATAAAAGTACAACAGTTTATAGTAGTTTAGTGTTCAGTCAAAGCTTGAAAGTTTCCAGTGTCAGTTAAACGCAATCATGCTGCACTTCTTGGAAAATGTGGCAGTGGTGTTGGCACTGCTTCCAGCATTAATTCCCTATGACAAAGAAATAAAACAGAAATATACATAGTTAATTATACATGGTATTAATAGGTTGCCACTTAATTAACTTTTCCGTCTAACCTTTTCAAAATGATTATCATTATACCTACATCTAGTTTTACATATTTTTGAAAATAGTACTTTTTTATTTTGGCCTATTTGTTATCGGTAGTTTCTTGTTTTGACCTTTATCGAGATGTTAGTTTCGTATTTTTACTTTTCCGAAACTGCTAATTTCGTATTTCGATCGTTTTTAAAAGTTTTAGTTACTAGTTTTGACTGTTTTTAAAAACGTTAGTTTCTACTTTTGATCATTTAAAAAAGTTAATTTTTAATTTTATCCCTTAAAAAAGTGGTAGTTTCTAGTTTTGCTCTTTCTGCAAACGGTAAGTTTGAGTTTTATCCTTTGCGAAAGTATTAGTTTTTACTTTTGCTCTTTTTCAAAAAGTTAAATTCGTGTTTCATCCTTTTTGAAAGGGTTAGGTTCTAGCTAAGAATATTTTTGAAAGCTTTAACTACTAGTTTTGGCCGTTTTAAAAAGGTTAATTTGTAGAATGCACACGTGTTTGTAAAGCATTATTTTCCTGGTTTCCCAGTTAAAATTCCGAATAATAGATAAGTACAATATTAAATCGACTAGATTAGCTATTCAACCTTTGGATAACAAAGCGATTTTGATGGAGCTCCATAATATTTGCTAAATTAGCAGGTTCCGGTGTTGTATCAGCACTACTGAACCCGCCATCAGTGGGGTCCTGCTTCCCTCGATTCCATTTTTGTTCCTTTCCCGAAGCCATCAGAATATAAATGAGATTCCCCGTGAAACAAATGGCCGCGGCAATTAAGAAGACGTATCGCCATTCTTCCAGGGACGACTGTAGAGTTTTGATACACACAAAAAACGATTATGCACACAATTGCATAGCTTGTAACTTCAGTTTGTTCTGACAGCACTGAAAATGTAATAAAATTCTTACTTTCCCATTCAGAATGATGCCCGCTAACCACGGTGACCCAAATCCAGAAAAAGTAGCACACGTATTGACGATGCCCATAAGTATGGAAGCGTAGTTGGGCGCAATGTCAATTAAATTAATTACTGAGCCCCCCAGTATTGCCCCATAGACGCCTATGGCCAGTGTAATGAGGGTCACCGTCGCGGTCCGGTCACAGCCAGAGTAAGCGATGCCAATCATGGCAGCTGATGTTCCCCACAGTGCTGTGGATTAAAAAAAAACAACATTCAAAACCGAACAAAAAACGGCAAAAGTAACTAAAATAAAATAAGTAGCTACACTATGGTATCATACCGATTGTATTGCAAGTTTTCCGAACGGAGACCACAGACACGAAATTCCTTTCAATCAGCCAGTCACCGCAGTGAGTGACGCAGATAGTGACGAGCCAAGACAGTAGATGAGGGAAGGCAGACAGCAAAGAATTCTGTAAATCATTCAATCCACATCACTAGGGACAGTTGCCAGTTGTATACAAAATAAACGTTAACCTTTTCGAAACGGTGTTAAATCTTGTTTTAACCCTTTTGAAAGGGTTAGTTGATAGTTAAGGATGTTTTTAAAAATAGTATTTTCTACTTTTAGCATTTTTGAAAGTATTGATTACTAGTTTTCAGTGTTTCTAAAATTGGTAATTTCTTAGTTTTACGACCTTTTTGAAAATGTTAGTTACTATAGTTTTGAACGTTTTTGAAAAATTTAAATTTTCTGTTTTGATCCGTTTTGAATGTGTATTTCGTGAGTTTTGAATGTTTGGGAAAATGTCAATAGGTATCTGGTTACATATATATGTACCTTTTGAAAATGTTAATTACTAGTATATTTGACCTTTTTGAAAAAGCTAGTTAATAGTTTTGACCTTTCTCAAAGTGCTAGTTAATAGTTTTGACCTTTCTCAAAGTGCTAGTTAATAGTTTTGACCTTTCTCAAAGTGCTAGTTAATAGTTTTGATCCTTTTGAAGAAGTAAGTTACTAGTTGTGACTGTCTTTGAAAATGTTGGTTTCTAGGTGCGATCGTTTTGAAAGTGTTGATTCGTTGTTTTGAGCGTTTTTGAAAGCGATAGTTCCTAGTTTTGACCTTTTGGAAAGTGCTAACTAAAACTAACTAGTTTTGAATGCGTTTGAAAACGTTCATTTCTAGTTTTGACCTTTTTGAAAAAGTTAGTTTGTAGAATAACCACTTTTGTAAAGGATTCGGTCCAAGATTTCTTAGTTTGGAATAGGTTAAAACTATAATTTGTGTTTACCTCTTTTAAATTGAAATGAAGGACATTTTTCATGTAAGATGGGATTTCATGGAGCAGTGTGTAAATTCCCCACGTTTCCAGTGTTTGACACAGTAAAATTGCCCAAAATGGGACCGAGGTTATTATTTCCTTCCAGGGAGTCGGACGGTTCTCCTGTAATTAAATACAAATAAAATGAATTTTATTTGAAAGAAATGCAAGAGGCGGGCTAATTACATATTTGGGCTGCGGAATCCTACCTTGCTTTTGTCGGGGTCAGGGTCACTACTTTGACCTCGACTTTGACTTTGAGCGAAGGAGCTTGTCATGGTAATGTATTTGAGTTCCTCCTGCGAGATCCTTGGATGTTCATTGGGGCTGTCGAAGACGTAGTAGGTCCAACAAATGAACCATATCAACGTCATTGACCCGCTGATGTAGAAAACGGCAGGCCAGCCCAAGTAATGGATGATGTAGCCGGACATGAAGGTGGTCATGGCGGTGCCCAAACTCATTCCGGCGTAGACGGCAGCCGACAGTCGGCTTCGCTCTTCCATAGGGACCCACTTGGCCAGAATTGAGTGCATGGCCGGCATCGTCACGCCCTGTCTTATAAAGAATATATCCAGTTATTTATTTATATCGCTAGTGTCACTCCTTACTTAATTAACTATAGTAAGACAAAATGGTCAAAGTGGGAATTTATAGCGTTTGCAGTAAAAAGGCCTTTTTTAAAAAAGTAGCTTTAGCTGTTTTTCCTGTTTTCATTTTATTGCACATACTGCAAAAAAAAGGTAGAATCAGTCGCTTACTAAGCTATTACGTAGGACTTAAGGCTAAAAATTGTGTCTAGTACTTTTAATAAGTAAAACCCTTTCAGAAAAGGTTACATAAATATCACGTTGTACACCTTTTTCGAAAATGTAACTCTTGTTTTGAACTTTGTGAAACTGTTAATCACAGGTTTTGACCCTTTCAAAATGGTAGTTTCTAGTTTTGACCTTTTTTATAGTGCTATATTTACTAGTTTTGAATGTTTTTGAACAATTTATTATTTTGTTTTATATAAAATAAACCTTCGACCTTCTGGAAATGGTAATTTTGCTAGTTTTGATCTTTGAGAAATACTAATTTCTAGTTTCGATCTTTTTGAAAAGTGTTAATTTCCATTTTTGACCTTTTTTGGAAAATGTTAATTTCTAGTTTGACCTTTTTTAAAGCGTTATTTGCAATGTGTTGTGAATATTTTTGAAAAACTACCTAATTGCCTTTTTTTTCGTATTATCTGAAAATGTTTATACATTACTAGTTTTGACGTTTTTTAAAGCATTGTTTTCGTCGTTTTCCTGTTTTGGATAGTTTAAACCTAAAAGTTGTCCATTATCTCGTGGGTTTAATACCCTTTTTAGGTCATTTCATTTCCTCTTGGGTGTATTTAGAATTTCTAAAATTCCCGCTTAAACCAAAAATTTGTAATAGTTAATAAGTTTTTGTTCAGTTTAGAAGTTTAGACCGCACCTCTCCCAATCCTTGAATGACCCGAGTGCACATAATAAACTCCTGACCCAGTCGGGCACTGAGTGGTATAAGCATCGTGAAGACTGCCGTAACCAGAAGACCAATTCCAAAGGGCCATTTCCCCCCAAATTTATGTCCTAAATATCCGCCAGGGATTTGTGTGAAAATGTAGCCCCAGAAGAAACTCCCTAAAATCACCCCTTGTGTCTCTTCGTCCCAATTAAATTCCCCAGAATGTCCCCCACCGAACTCTTTTTTCGTCTCGTCATTTTCATTTGAATTGTTTGCCCGTCTTTCTAAGATTTGAGGCTCTTGCTGTTGAAACGTCTTTACGGCGACACCTTCAAACTTTTTGTATTTTTTCGTGAAGCCGTAGTGCGTGAAGTTGTGACCAGTGTCTTCGTCCACCTGGTACTGAATGTAATTGGGCTTTCTGAAACTGTCGAGGTACTCCGTATGGTAGCACTGGTCCTCTTTAAAGATGGGCAGACGGGCCTCTGGTGGGGACATGGAGGAGTTCACCATGGCAACGATGGCTATTGACAGGTTGAAGCGCATCGAGTAGGACACAGCAAAGCCCCAGAAGCCCAGAAGAGTTAGAGTGTGTCGGGCTCCCCATCCTATTTTTTGAATGAAATTAATTAGTAATAATTAAGTAATGGATTAAAAAATTAAAATAGTTTATCCTTTTCGGAACAGGAAAATCATGAATTTACTGAGTGCTCTTACTACAAATAAACATTTTTAGAAAAAGCAAAACACATTTTCAACACTTACAAAAAGATCAAAACTAGGAATTAACACTTTCAAAAAGGTGAAAAACTATAAATCTTTATATTCAAAAAGGTGTAAAACTAGAAACTAACACTTTCAAAAAGGTCAGAAACAATAAATCTTTATTTTCGAAAAGGTGTAAAACTAGAAATCTACACTTTTAAAAAGGTGTAAAACTATAAATCCACACTTTCAAAAAGGTGTAAAACTAGAAATTAAAACTTTCAAAAAGATCAAAACTAGGAATTAATACTCTCAAAAAGGTGCAAAACTATAAATCATCATTTTCGAAAAGGTGTAAAAACTAGATTATCGCTCTTTCGAGAAGGTTATATTATATAGACACTACATAACAATACTAATAAAATACTAATATAATTACAAAGTTCGAACCTGCGGGTCTGCTAGAAACTGGCTTCGTTTCAATTTCCATAAATTCCATATTTCCTCGTTTGAGTATTAGTCGGATTAAAACTACAACTTACTTACACGGCCAACTGCTTCCGCTTCCAGCACACCGTCTAATCGCAGCTACACTACAATGAGAATACCAGCTGTGCACGTATTTTAGCTTCCAATAATATTTAACACATGTAACTAACAACTGCACTGCAATTACAGGTAAAGCCATTAAGCTATCAAATCTTGCTTAATTATTAGTTAATGTGGCACTTATACACACAGAAAGCAGCCGTCTTCACCCTTACTACTTCATCTTTAATCCTGATTTAGTTACACATGAACTTTATTATCAAAGTTGAACTAATCCAAAGCTAAAGGAGGGATCGAGCCGATTGCTTATTGCTTCCTGGTATGCTTGATCATACAAATGAGAATTCTGTGAATGAAGAAAAGAAAGAAGCAAGCGATAAAGCAACAATCTCATTCTATATTTTTGTCACAAATCTTACTATGCATTGCTATATGAGATAGAAAAGTATTTTAAGCAGAAAAATTAAAATTCAGCACGCAGCTACTCAGAAAGAATATAGTTTTTTAATCAGCTGATAGGTACCTAGATATATCTATATAGGTCAATGTTCAGTAATTTATTGTGAAACGTCATATTTTTCCACACGGTATAGACTATTATAGTATAGACAATCTTCTTTTCCCCTATAGACACGTACTTCTTTAACCTATTCGAAACGGGCAAACCATGAAAACAATGTTTTAGAAAAAAAGTTTATACAATAAATTAACTTTTCAAAAGGTCAAAAAACTAGTAATTAACATTTTCAAAAAGTGTCAAAACTATGAAATAACATTTTCAAAAAGTATCTAAACAAGTGATTAAGATTTTCAAATAGTGTCAAAACTAGTAATTAACATTTTCAAAAAGTGTCAAAACTAGTAATTAACATTTTCAAAAAGTGTCAAAACTA
>JAQFZC010006635.1:0-12260 GCA_034695205.1 Dicyrtoma fusca
TCGTATGGAGGACTTTTTCCTCCAAGTATCTACGTCCATCTCTTTTATGTTCCGTTTCCCCCTTGGGGAACGTAACAGTATATTAAACATATACCTACCGACGCACACAGCGGTCTGCGGATAAAGACCCTGCAATAATAAAAATAAAAAAAAGCAAACTAATACTGTATCTTTTATTTTATTTTCAGAAAATTAAACAGTAAGAGAAATTACAAGTTTTATATGTCGGAGAATCCATAAGCGGATGGCGTGCAAGGTTCACAAATATAAATAAACGGAGATGGTCTGGTCATTGGAACTTCCCAATTGACACTATTACATCTTACATATTATCTTACTCCCGTGGTTCAAGTTTGGACGACAGAGTATTTAAAAACAGTACGTAAGTTCCATAGCTCGGATGATAGGTAATTCAGGTCCGAATTGATTTGAGATTTAGATCAATAGTTAGCCTTTGATTCTGTGAGGGTCAATGCATTGCAATGGTTTCAGTGATTCTTTGGAGCACAAATGCTAATTTTGTTATAAAAGTAGCTACTGGAACAGCAAAGAAAATTATCATGAATTAATTTTTGGAAAATTAGTAAAAAATTAACACATTCCTGTTGATATTACTCGTTTTTCACAAGAATAGAAACTGGGTTATCTTATCAAGTTTTATGCCTTCTTCAAAATGGCCCTACTTATAGATACTAATACATTTACAATTATGAAAAAGCGTAATCGTTTAATTTAAAATTCATAGCTCGTATCAGTGTCTTGTTGTATTTTTGGGAAAGAAACCGTACTTTGAAGTAAAATTTTACTATCGTGTTTAACTTTGTGTCAACACTTTCTGCTAAAAAAGACTTTTAAAAAAGTAGTTACAACTCCTTATCTATACTTTTTCAAATTGACAAACCTGGTATTTACACTTTTATAAAACAGTAAAACCAGTGGTAATACTTTTCGAAATTGGTAGAACTTACCACTAAATACCTTTTAAAGTACAGTCAAACTGGTATGTTTATATTTTTTTAAACTTTTTAAGTTTTCAAACTTTTCAAAACCTGCATTAAAAATATGTCTTCTATTATATTAGTTTACTTTTTTTGAAGTAAGATCACAACCTATTTCATAAATGAAATCGAATTTACTTACTTTTATGCTCACTCCTGAATTTGATTCAGTAGAAAAGTCAGAAGAAGGCAGGAACATTATGGTCCCGAAAAATTAGGGTTTATTCCCAATGACTAAAGCGAAGAAATGTCAGAAAGAACTGCAGCCTATTTACACCTTTCAAAAGTAGTAACGCTTGTACCCATTATCTTTTCCAAAAAGTGCTTCATTGCAGGTGTGGTTCTATTTTAAAAAATGTAGCCCTTAACAAAGACGAAAGGGGAGAAATGAGTGCTCTTCGTATTATAAAATTAGCACTGACAAATAATGTCAAAGAAAGATAAATTAGAAATAAGAAGAAAGGGAATACGTGAGAATTGCTGTGAGTGTGGGCCACTCTTACTTTCAGACTAGACATAATAACATGCTATATGTACATACTTTTATAAGTCTGCATCAACTGCCTTCTGTTATGCTTCTAGTCGTTCCTACAGCAACCCAGGGAAAAGCTGGCGTCCTTTCCGGGTAACTATAGGCAACCCCCAAGTATATCTACAGAATCTCGTGAGAAATCCTGTGTAAATTCATAAAAAGAAATGCACGCAAGCTTATTTACAAGCCACAAAAGTACACACCCTTTTTTAAAACAAAATAGTTTGAATTTACCTTTTAACGTATTTGTTTTTTAATCATATGCTCGGTGGTGCTGACAAGCTCTGATACCGTCGATTATTTAACGTCTAATTTTATTTTTATTTCCTGCAAAAGTTTTAGATCGTTGTTAAAAATTGTATGTAATTCCATGCTTTTTAAAATTTTATGAATGCATTTTTTCTAATTTTTTAAAAGTCCAAAGTCACGCGACGCATGCATTATTAGTAATACTACACAATACTACAAAATGAATGTAGCTCACGGCAGTACGTGTAACGTGTTACTTTCTTACACATAACAAAACGCTTTAATACAGCATACATTACACAGACTAACACACACTACACTGTATTAATGCACGGTATTACTTCACACATGCGTAATGTATTTTCAGTTATGTTTAACTAAGGTCACTATTACTTCAAATCCATGTCATGATCCACTTTAGAATTTTTACACTATGTTTTAAAGGTCAACCTTTACGAAACGGAACTTTGTCTAGGTTTACATCTTTGGAAAAGTGTAATTTCCAGTTTTAAGCCGTTTTGAAAATGTTGGCTTCTAATTTTGACCTTTTTGAGAGTTAATTTTAGGTTTTAAACCATTTCAAAAACATTTATTTCTAATGTTGACCTTTTTGAAAGTGTTAATTTCCAGTTTTAAGCCTTTTTGAAAATGTTGGCTTCTAATTTTGACCTTTTTGAAAGTGTTAATTTTAGGTTTTAAATCATTCCAAAAATGTTGATTTCAAATGTTGACCTTTTGAAAGTGTTATTTTCCAGTTTTAAGACACTTTGAAAAACGTGATTTCTAACGTTTACCTTTTTGAAAGTGATAGTTGGGCTTAGAATAAGCCCTTTTGTACAGCATTAATTCAATAGTTCAGTTCGTAATTTTATAACGACGCTACGGAGGCCGGTACTCAACTTGGATCAGAATGCGTGTGTACCCACGATAATATGCGTCCTTTCCTCCTTTTAGTTTTAAGTAAAGGCTTTTAAATAACAGGCGTACTACGAACAAGTTCCATGTAATCATCAGTAAGACTGGCTTTTATTATAAATGCAGCAATACAAAACGTATAAAAAATGTCCAATATTATTTAACCTAGTTAGAATATTATATTCTGAGAAGGAAAAAGTACATACATTTAAATAATGTTTCTGGCTTAATTACACTTCGGAGAGTATTCATTTCCCTTTTCTTTGAGGACGCCTCGAAGGTAAATATTCGGGAATTCGGATGCTGCACAGTTCAATCAAACCTTAATTAAACGAAGTTGGTCGTTTTTTGGGGACTACCAGGAACACCGATGACAAAGTAGTTATCATCATCAACACTGTCGACAATCGGCAGCTAACTGTGCTTCTCTAAATGATAGAGACCAGGTACTTTTTGAAAATTGATGCCCACATTTTTGAAGAAAAGCAATCGATTTTTTTTGGCTCCAGTGTCCGTTTTATAGTTTTGAAGGACCTTTGCTGTAGAAACAAATATAGAATTTTTATTTTTGTTGCACATTTATTTTTTAATTTATGAAAACTACAAAGGAGTTGCTATACTGTATATAAGCCATAAACTAATAGTGTAACCGTTTTATACAATAGCTACACACGCACACGCTGGACTTGCGGCACAATAATGATTTCAAGAATGTAAATTATTGTTTTTACTTACGTGCTTGTCCACGAATTTAATTTAGTGACATGAGAAATGTTGCTACAGAGCCACAATAATGGTCCGGTCTACAACAATGGAGACGATTTGATCGATAGAGAAAGACGAAGAAACTAGTGCTAATTTTATTATAAAAATAACACTCACAAATGTAAAAATGTAAAACAATAAAAATAAATTCAAAATAAAGTAAGAACTTGAGTTACATACTTTGGCTGTGCTGTGCTGTGATCGCTTTGCCAAAGTAGCAGGAAGTGAAGGAAAGGAGGAAGACGGGAGAAATTGATGCTGGTAGAGGTTCTTTGCAAGGTCAAATGGAAACGCGTGCACGCACTACGCACTCATTCAGCCTTAACATATTATTTCGATGTAATGCGTGTGCATACATAACATGAATGCGTATCGCTGCTTAAGATGCAAAATTACAAGTACACAGTTATAACTTCGAACCAAATTCACGCTGAGGCAGAAGACTATAAAAACAAAACTAAGCAAATTAACCATTTTCAAAAATGCATGGCATTAACCTATTCGCAACTGGTCAATCATGGAAAGACTGCTGAACAAACGGGCTTTTTTTTTTTACTAGAAATTACTATATTCAAAAGCATTCAAAAACCAATAAATAAGACTTTCAACAAGGTCAAAACAATAAATTAACTTTTCAAAAAGATGTAAGACAAGAAATTAACATTTTCAAAATGATTCAAAACAAGAAATTAACATTTTCAAAATGATACAAAAACAAGAAATTAATATTTTCAAAAACACGTAAAACAAGACGTTAACATTTTCAAAAAGATATAAAACTAGAAATTAACATTTTCAAAAAGATGCAAAACTAGAAATTAACATTTTCAAACACACGTAAAACAAGAAGTTAATACTTTCAAAAAGATATAAAAGAAGAAATTAACATTCTCAAAAACACGTAAAACTAGAAATTAACATTTTAACACCTAAAAATACTCTGTTTTACATTTTTTAAAAATGATAAAACTGCCATGTACACTTTTTTGCTATCTTGCACTAAGCTGCTTTCTACACTAGTAAAATTAGCACACAAAATGCCAAAAAACTGCGTTAAATCCTTAATTTTAAAATTCTCCAATTGGAAAGTTTAGTCATTCAAAATGAGTAATAGTGTCATTAAATTTAACTAATGGTCGTAAATCGTAAAAGATATTAATTATTAAAATAAGCATTATGCAGTTGTTAGGATTTACTTGTAACTATAACATTTAGCGTACGAGAAACTTTTGTCATACACAGTTCTTCTTTGCCGACGCCATGCGAGCAGAAGGAAATATTTACGCATGGATAACTGCTTACACCCATACATGCAATAAAAACTGCTGCCATTCGGGTATTAATAGAGGCCCGCATAGTCAAAGATAATTTACCGTAATTGCATTCAAAATATATGCGTTTTGCTCACAATAAGTAGGAAAGCTGGCATTTACATTTTTCAAGAGAAGTAAAAAAAACATTTCTATTTACACGGCTGTCAATACATAGCTTAAAACTGCTTTTTCAACTGATATAAAAATACAGAAGGAAGAAAAAAAACTGCAATACAAAACCAGAAAAAGGTACAAATTACCAGAACAAAAATCACCGGGAATTCTATGTAATATCGCACCCCAATAATGGCTTTCTATAATAAGTATTTATTGCTAATAAATAAAATTTTGTAAAACAATTTGCTTGTACGAATTTGTTTATTAAATGACAAGGTTATTTTGTTGCAAATTACAACTTTTGTATAGTTTGTTGGCATATTTCTGCATCAATTATCACAAAACACAGTAACGGCTGTTTGGGAAAATCAATGAAATGTTCGCCTACATCAATAACCAGCTAATCTTAGCTGAAAACTTTGCATTTTTCGCATGATCGATTATAGTTTAAAATCTTGCTTTTACTATTAATTACAGCACAAATTAAATTGCAGTCCCTTAAGCTACTCCACAAAGGATTTTTGACGATCTTTCAAATTCTATGGACGAACAAGAGATGACGGATATTGTTATGGAATAGTGCGCCATATTGTACAAGGGTTCAAATATTCTAGAAGAAAGCCAACAAATTAAATTAATAAACTAATTATTTAACAATTATTTTGAGGGCTATATTAAAATAATTTCTGTAGTCATAATCACTACCACTACTAACAACGAGAATAGATACATATATACACATCAAACAATTCACTGTCTTGTTAATTCCAGGCCACTATAAATTAATGTAGGTGTGCACTAGCTTACATATGCACAACTAAGTGCCACGTTTTCCTTTTCACCAAAATACAAAAACTAGTTTTATTTTCAAAAGAATTATTAAGAATACTTACAAAAGGTGACACGTAGGCTTGTAGAAAAAGTTAAGCCGAGAATTCTAGGTTTCCTGGGTCGATCCACCCGAAGTCAGTAAAAAAGTGAAAGAATTGGGAAACGAGTTACAATTTTGTTATAAAATGAAATTTATTTTTAAAAAAATAAGTTTAGAATAAATCCAAGAAACTTGTTTCCGAATCTACTTAGGAATACTGTACAAATTGAAACTGGTTCAAAAACTTCCTAATGACAATGGATGTCTGTACCAATAATTATTATTAGTAATTATTATTTTTAAATAAAGATGTACATATTTGTTTTGCGCATTTATTTATTGAATGACCTGGGTTTTCGTGTTGTAAAATACAACTTTGAATGTACACCAAATTTAAAATGCTACCACAAATCAAAACGCTTCTCAAACGACTCCATTTGCACTCCATCTTCGCTAAAATTGAAGGGGCTACATAATCAATTCTGCTTGTATGTATACGTGCAAAACGTATGCGCGTTTCATACAGCAATGTAGCCTAGGGCCCCATTTAAACGATTTCTGACCCCGCAAAATCACATTGCAGCATTTTGGATCGCAGCAACCGTAATCAACTGGAGTCCAACTATGATGCTGCATTTATTTACTTTGAATTAATAGAAAACACATTTAAGGGCAGTCATTTATAGTCTTTCATAGTAAGTATACTCAAATTCCACATCTATTTTGCGGATCCTTTAAATTCTGTGGATGAAAAGCTGATGATGAATGTTATATATGACATTAAGGCTGTGTACAAGGGTCCAAATGATCTGCAAGAATGCAAAAAGTTAATAATAATTTAATAAGCTGTATTAAGTTTTACGGAAAAATAACTTTTTTAGATAATCACTGCTACTACTGCGCACTGAGGCCTAGTAGGTAATTAGGTTAGAACCCTATTTGCTTTTTAAATTGTATAAACGCTTGATTGCTGCTTAGCAAACTTACGATTCGACAGAATAATGAATGTCAAACATCCCATTGTTCTTAGTCATAGGATAATTGCCCGGTCCAAAAACGAATACACCAGCTCTTATTTTCTTATAAAATTGTTAGCTGGGAAATAGCTGGGAAGAAACGGACAAAGTCCAGCAGCAAAATTAAGGTGACTTCTCTGGCGTACTATTTATCACAACAGCTCACTTTGTAATTCAAATGTTCAGCCAACTAAAATTAAATGTACTTAATTATGTATTTGTGTAGATACTAAAGTTGTTTGCATACTTATTTTATACAAACTTTTTTCACCAAGATGCTTTGCAGAAAGAAAAAAACCTTACATTCCATGTTTCGAGGGTCCAGGAGAAGTAATGAATTGATAAAAAGTAGAAGAATTAAGAAACCAGTCAAAATTTTGTTATAAAATGTAAACTGGGATATCACGGACAAAAAATTAAAAAAAGTCGAGCAGCAGAGTACAGGTGACTTGTTTGTCTAAGCCAGGATACAAAAGTGAAAATGCATGAATTTTATTGTGTGTAAACTGGGAAATAATCCACAAACAGAGAAAGAGCCGAGAAGCAAAATAAATGTGACTTTTGGCTGCAGAAGGATACAAAAGTGAGAAATCTTCAGGACGCAGCACTGGCATTCCAAGGACGAACCGAGGGATGCGCCCTTGAAAGGATGCTTTTTTGTTGTAACTGACCTGCTCGATACCTTCAGGGGCTGTGCATAAGTAGCATTAGCATTTTTTATATCCTCAGGTAGTAGCATTCTTTAACTAACATTATTGGCTTGAATAGGGGCTCCAACTCACCCTCTACCCTTCTCTTTTAAAATGTCGATTTTGAACAACCCTAAAGAAGTTCCAAAGGCCTACAGATAATTCTATGTGCCTTGGGGAGCTCGCATAAATGACGCTGTTTAGAAATTTTTGAGAACTTCAGTGGAACTTATTGCTTTTATTATAGACAAAAGTTTGAAACGTGTTTTACGACAGTACAGGATAATGACAGTGCAGTGGCTGTCTGTAATAATAATAATTATTATTAGTAGTTAATATTTATAAATATAGTTATATATAACTGTTCACGCATTTATTTATTAAATGACATGGTTTTCGTGTTCCGAAATACTATGTTTCGAGTACAACGAATGTAAACACTGACGAAAATAAAAATGGTAATGCAGCAACTCTATTTGCAAAATAAGACCCCGCTTAAAAAATATCATCTGTCGCATTTGCAGGATATATATATATATAATTATGTACCGTCGTAACGCTGCAGGCACGACTCAAAATGTTTCTTGGGGTGGCCAAAATGATTGTCCAGGATTTCTCAAATTTTGTGGATGAAAAACAGATCATCGTTGGTGGTATAAAATAGCGCGCTCTGTACTAGGCGAGGGTCCAAATGTTCTAAAAGAAAGCAAAAAACAAATATTAAAATTTTACTAGTTGTAGCTATTGAGTACTAAATTAAAATCGTTTGTTTAGTCAGTCACTGCTACTGTAAACGACATAATTTATGTTTCTATCCTTACAAGTGAAAATGAAAGAATGTTTATTTGGCAATTGAAAAATGTTCCTTTTTTAAAATGAATAAAAGAAATTACTTACAACAGGTGGCCTAGTTTTGTAATGAAAATTACATCCAAGATTCCAGATTTCTTGGGTCCAGCAGAAGTAACGAGTTGATAAAGTAAAAGAATTAAGAAACCAGTCACAGTTTGATTATAAAATGTAATCTGGGAAATAACGGACAAAAATATAGAAAAAGTCGAGAAAAAATATAAAGGCGACTGCTCTGACTGCAGAAGGATACAAAAGTGAGAGTTCTAAAGGACACAGCACTGCACTGGCGCTTCAAGGACGAACCAAAGGAACGCGTCAAGGACGCGTGAAGGGCTTACTTTTTTTTTATAACTGACCTGCCCTATACGTATAGGGACTGTGCATAAATGACGTTAGTATTTTTTATTTGGTAAGATTGTATTTTTACCACCAGCATGATTAGAGGGTTAAACTCACCCACGGCCCCCATTCTTTTCCAACGTCAGTTGTGCACAACCCCTAATAAGTTACTATGGTGCGTTAGCCTTGGCCTTTAGGAGCTTGCATAAATTACGTTAGTCAACTTTTAGCCCAGTCTCCCTCCAACTATTTATTGACGTTGCCTTCTATAATATCTATAAGGTGGCTAAACGTAATATATGCGAGTTTAATGCATATATGCATAACACGGCACGGGTGCATTTATTGTTTGCCAAATAGCACAGAAATAAAACATGTAATTTAATTTTTCAAAAGTTATAGAAACTTTATTAATTTATCATTTTCTGATTATGAATCATTTTATGGACCAACTGTACGATGACGTCGTCGATTTTAAACACTAATGTATGTCGAAACTTGTATGCGCAAGCGGTTACTTAAAATAGAAGAGCTGCCACTTGTACAAAATGGTTATAAATTAGTTATTTATTTGTCGAACAATATTGGTGCCAGCAACTTCTTTTATTATAAAAGGCAGCCATCGGCAGAGAATTCTGCAGAGAAAAACGTATGCACTCAATTTTACATACATGTATGTTACTACATAAACCTTGGAAAGTTACGGTATATTATGAAATTGAGATAATAATTTCTTAGAATTAAATGGGCAGCTTACAATTATATGATAGATAAATTAAAATAAATTATTTAAATTGATCGGATTATACAATCATAGTCAGTCAAAAACTCTTCATTAAAGTTTTGTCTTTTAAAGCAATGAACGCATTGGGATTCCTTTGGCTGTAATTTCTTTGCCACCAGAATAGTCTGGTAAACTTAACACTTAAATCAAGTGAAATAAAACTTTCTTAATCTAAGTCATACAAAACAGTATGCCAAAATACTTTCCCTGTTCCAGCTAGCGCCCACTTCCAAGCAATAAACGACGACGGATATTTAACCATTAACAACTGCACGCGTAGCACAGAATATCAACGTCCAAATAAACTTATCATTATTGGCAGTTAATCTTTTTTTAAGTCCATAGGAAAACATTCGTTAGCACGGTCAATTTAAACACTTAAATTAGCGATCACACCCAAGGAATCATCTATAAATGTTCTTGCAAGTCATATACGTACACACTCGGCATGAGAATTTCTGACCCATTATGGGTGTAACAACATTACTCGTTTCCAAACTAATGCCGGAAAAATTATTTTTATGAACTCTGTGGCCAAATTTTTCTTAACCTTAGTATTATAGTCCAACATAGTTTACATTCTCTTTATACAGGCCTCTTTAACCCAGTTTTACGTAGACTTGTAGTATTCCAACTCATTCAGTATTGTGTTAATTCTTTTTTCTATTCTCCATTCAATCGCTGTGGCTACAAGAATCCATTTCAGCTCTTGGATGTGTCGAAATGGTAAATCCCTAGGGACAATGATTTAAAAATTCTCAACTTAGCACAAGCACTTACACTCCGTTTTTGTAAGAACATTATACAAATTTTATTGCTGGAATTAACTGTAGAATTATGCAGGTACCTACATTTCTGTGGGGGGTAACATAAACTTGCTTGTAAAAAAAATCGAAATTATCTACTTACGGGCTTGTCCTTTCATTCAATTCAGTGGTATGGCAAGTGACGATAGGATCATTATGATCGTGCCTTAAAAAATTCTAGTCCATCAAAAATGCCGAAGCTAAATGGCCTGTGCTGATTTGATTATAAAATGAGCACTACAAACATATGAAAAACCCAACAAATACTTATCCTTTTGTAAAAAAATAGAAAACGTTTGTATAAAAAAAATTATAGACAAAATCACGAACCTGTAAAAGGTGTGTACCGACCATGCATAATATAATAATATTTTAAGAGAAAAAAACAAGAACAAACAATTTTATTTTTCCTTCAATTCAGTTTCTGCCGAGATGACTGTACAAAGTCAATCATATGTTTCCATGTTTTCAACGTTGAGATGTTTTGAGCAATACGTCGAGCCAGTAAAGTATTTTATCGATCAATTATTCTGGTTGCTAACCTGCACAGAAAAAGCAAATCGACCTAATTGTAAAAACAAATTTATACGCATCAAAATTTCATAAAAATTACTGTCCAAACTGCATGCATCATTACTTAAGTACAAAATATAATAATAATTCTGTTTTCCAAATTAAATCCACTTACTATAATTAGGTCTACAGCTTGTATTCTTCAAAAATCGTGAAAATAATACAGTTGTTTCAAACGTATGTATGTAATAAATAATAAATAAGTGTAGGTACCTACTTCATTTTACTTTTTTGTAATGAAGTACGTAGTAATAAAAACGTGCTGAACATGCAATAAAATGACTTCGGACTTAAGCCAGAATGCGTCGTTTTTACCCACGATATTTGTGCCCTTTAGCTTGAGAATTGAAAAGAAACTAAGAATCAATTTCGAATTTCCTAAAAATTAAAATATAAACCCTTTCATTCTTGCTGCTGTTACTCCTTTGCCGCAGGAATAGAACGTGAGGGATGGAAACGTTGTGCCTATTTTGATACTAAGACTTATAGACTAGCCATAGAGGCGTGTATATATATGTCGTAGCCTACGAGCGTTTCAGTCCCTGGCGCCTGTGGACTGGTCCACAAGCGTGGTTGCTTATGGACCAGTCCACAAGGGTGACCACTTTCAGTCCACGAGCACACACACACACAAACGCTTTCACACACACACACTCTCAAACGCACTCCTATTTGTTTGTAGTGTAGTGAGCTTCTTTTGGATTATTGTATGCCTACGGACGGGGATACGAATTGAGAGTATTATTTGTACTGTGTTAAATGTATCAAGGTACCCCATGCGGATCTTATGCTAAAGTGTGGTTTCGTACTCTAATTTAATCACCTACTATGCCCAATTCATAATTGCACGCAATGCAAACGGGCGATAAGACTACCAAATTTCAAAAAAGCATTGTATTCATTAGTCACTTACATGATGGGCTAATTTATTTCTCGTTGCCTTGCATATTTAAAATTAAGTTCCAGTGCAAAGAAGAAAACGGTTAAACGGAGATAAATAAAAAGTCGCAGAGCGGTAGGGTGTGATTTGTTGTAGTAAAGTTCGAGGCTGATGGAAGTAAATAAACTTACCACATAATGTTACACCTTTATTTTCGTGTAAATACTTAGCTATACCGCCAGCTGTAACTGTAATTGTAACATATGCCATTGCAGTAGGGGCAAACACTTGACCAGGTAAAAAGGTCGGACGTGTGTTTGACCTGTCCACCTTTGGAATTCGGATGCCTTCTGTATTTCCTATATGCATAATTATTTCGATTCTAGCCTGATCATACTTGCCTTGCTGATCATGTCTATTTAGTTAATTAAGCAAAGAGGGTATTCCGTCACACACTGGATAGTAATGTTTTAGTAATTTCTTGTACATTGGGTTCCTTCCATCGTGGCCTACCGAATAAAGCAAAAATGTAGTATAACCCGTACCAGTGTAACTATACTA
>JAQFZC010006636.1:0-12259 GCA_034695205.1 Dicyrtoma fusca
AGCTCTGAAAGCAAAATTCGAACTAAAACTGTCTGTATGGGCTAAGGCTAAATCGGACGTTAAACGAAACATTTAATATTCAGATTGGATGTAATTCATGTGTTTATTGTACTACCCAATTACAGGAATAGCAACTTGGGAGCAGTTGTTGAGTCGATGAGTAGCTAGCTAAATGTTGTGAATTAAAAATATTTTTGCAATCTTTGGTGATTTCTTTCTGAACCTATTAAGGCAAGGCCGTTGAGAAATAGGCTCTGGGACTGTAAACGGGACTCCCTTTTCACCTTTTTACTTGGCTTATAAAAGCAAAGATTTGAACACTTTTAGAAAAAATTTTTTAAAAAAGTTGAAAAATGCAAAAGTTATTAACACTTTGGCTAAGGTCGAAAATTTACCAAAACTTTCCAAAACTGAGAAAGTGGTCCGGGGGTTATACAGAATAATGAGGAATCCACGTGGAATTTTTTAAAAAAGTTGAAAAATGCGAAACTTATTAACACTTCGGCTAAGGTCGAATATTTTGGAAATTTTGAAAAAACCAAAATTTGGAAAACGTGTTTGGTGGTCGGTGGTCGGTTTTGCTCGATAGCAGTACACCAGCATGACTTTCGACCTTTTCCGATGACTTAAGCCGGTAATTTCATGCTTCGGCCGATAACATTGTCCGATTTCTTTGGCCGATATTATCACGCCCATCTAAGTGCTTTACTGTTTGCCTTGAGGAGCCCTGGAATGTTCGTTCAATTGCAAGGGTGGAAGGAGAGCGACGGTCGAATTTGCTTTTAGGAGTTAAGTGCTTACTGTTTCCAGTTGGTAGTGCTTCTGCGAAATTCTCAATGCATTTAAGTGAGTTTAAAATATCATCCGGCCAATTCAATAGGCTTACTACTTCTACATATTATATGTGTAGATAGTAGTAAAGATATTCAAACTTTGAGAAATGCTTCTGGCAATGTTTTCTATTTTGGAAATTATTGTAGCCTTTTCCGGTGCTTATATTTTGACGCTAGTTTTTCAAATGGGCTTCCTTGGCATGTTTCAACAGTTTGGACTTTGACAAATCCTTTTCCTTAGCAAGCTTGTTTCACAAATTGTGATAAATGTTTGAATTGTGGCTGCACTTGAAGAAGCAGAGAAGACATTTGTAGGGCTTTTCACCGGTGTGCGACCTCGAATGGCGTTCTAAATTCTGTTTTGTTGTTGTTCTGAAAGTGCACAAATGACAGTTTAACTTCCTTTGATCTTCGACCCACTTTGCGTCGCCTTGCTTTGGATTCAATTTGCAGACTTTTTCATGCTTCTTCTGATCCCCGATTTGTGAAAATCTTCTCCTGCAAAACTGGCAATTGTGTGGCTTCTCGCGAGCGTGCGTGAAAATATACTCTCGGAGACCTTTTCTGGAACTAAATTTCTTTTTGCAAAGAGTGCACGGAAATAGCTTTTCCCACGTGTGGGTCGTCAAATGACGTTTTAAATGGTATTGAAATGCTGTTTAATATGGGCACAGTTTACACTTAAAAGTCTTTTGCATTTCAACCCACCTTGGGTCACTTTGCTTTGGATTCACTTTACAAACAATTTCGTGAATAGTTTTCGCTGTATTTTTTGTAATAGATTTTGTACAAAAGGCACAGTTTTAAGGTTTCTTTCCCGTTGGAGTCCGAATATGTCTGTGCAAGGGCATCTTTTTAGTAGTTTTGTAAGTGCAGAGAGTGCAAGCAAGCAATTGGCTTCTCTCCCGTGTGGGTTTGCATGTGTTATTTAGGGTGCATTCAAGCTTTGCAGAATATTTACAGAGGCCACAACTGTGAGGCTTATCGTAAGTATAAATTAGTAATGGCACGGGCAAACAGTTTTAAACCACATTTTGGATTTTATTTGGGAACAGATTTTGTTAGGTTAAAAGTCTCCCGGTAGTTCAGTTCTTGTTCACTACAGTGGACTCTGGTTGTAACGTCAGCCTTTATAACGACATTCTGCATATAGCGTCAGGATTGGTAATAATAGTCGTTTATCATTTCAATGTTAAATTCCCCCCTCTATAACGACATCTCCCTATAACGTCGTAAAACATGCTTCCCCAGAGGTGTCGTAATAACGAGAGTCCACTGTATTTTAGTAGTGGATCTTTTTGAGTTGCAGTCGTTACAAATAAAAGCTATTTAGATAATTGTAATGCAAACATAAGTAGATAAAATTACTTAATAGCATTAAATAGTTCAGAATAAATGCATTTCACACAGGATCAATTTTGAAAGGATCTTAATACATCAAAATTTTGAATTATTCTGTGAACAATAATACGTGTGACAGACACTTCCTATGGAGGGCACGCTGTAGAATTAGGGAGCCGCCCTATTCGCCAACTGACGACTCGCCGACCGGACAACTTGCCGACTAGACAAGTCGACTACTTACAAACTTGCCAACTGAACAAGTCGACTACTTACAAACTTGCCAACCGGACAAGTCGCCTACTTACAAACTTGCCGACTATACAAGTCGCCTACTTACAAACTTGCCAACTGGACAAGTCGACTACTTGCAAACTTGCCAACTGGACAAGTCGACAACTTACCTACATGCCTAAAAGGCTTGCCAATACCTACAATTTTAAAATAACCACAAAACCGATACCGAAAGATTCTGATACCGATACCGACACCGAAATCATTTTTTACAATACAAATTGTATGGTTAAGATAAAAATTAATTTCCATTTTGAAATCAACGATCTCATTCAATAATTAAAAGTTTAAGAACACCTTTTATGAAGCATTCAAAAAATATGGAATATCTAAAAATTCTGAGTTCAATCTCTTTTAAAGCTATTGGCAAGTAGACTACGTCACGAAAATTGCAAGACATTGCTACAGAAGGCTAAAAAAGGCGTATGTATTTCGGTTTCGGTATTTTTCGGTATCTCACTGCCAAAATACCGACATACTGTTTTACCGAAATTAAGTCGGTATTGTCGGTATTTCGGTAATACAGATACTGACTTGGCAACCCTAATGCCTAGTGAAGGTGATGACTAAGTACCCTTAGGGGCCGTCCTTGAATAACGTTTCGGTTTTAGCAAAAAACGACCCCCCTGCCGTCACCATAGGGCTTTAACATGCAAATAAGTAAATTTCGGACTACCCCCTCCCCTCCGTCACTTTGAAACGTTATTTAAGGACGGCCCCTTAGCTGCGTAGTCAAAGGCTAAATCGACCGGTTAACGAAGCATTTATTTTTATTTTGGTATTTGACGGGAAAAATTGACATATTTAAGTCAATACATTTGCAATTTTTTATTACAAACGAAACGCAAAACGAACAATATACAGCCCGTGCAAGTCCGTGGAGTATCCACCTATTGTGATTTCAAGTCATATATTTAAAATGTATTTTTAATGAAGCTTACATTATGTTATCTTAACATGTTAACATGCTGTCTTTCGGGACACGAACTCTAAGTGACTCTAAATGTATTTATTACAAACTAAGGCAAAGATTAACAATCACGCAAAAATTAGTTGTGTACTTACTATAATAATAATAATATAATAATAATAATTTAGTTCCCGGAAAGAATCCGTCCGTACTATACAATTTACAAACTGTCAAAATGTAGGACAGTAGTTTCCAACCCAACTAATAACTTCTATTATTGAATCATAGTAAGCTGAAACTGTGCAGATGCTATGCTTCTGACCAGGAGTGCACTCGTTATCTCTTTCGGTTAAAGTTCCTGCACCTTGTCGATTCTCACACCGCCAGTTTACGGAACCAAAATTTCGTTTTGGAATTACGTATGAAAATCCTTCAAAGTGAAGTTTGGGTTTATCGCACTGACTTTTGAATATCGTAGCCATTTCGAAGTTAATGTATGTATGTAGAAATGAAATTGAAATTGAAATCAGTAAGCAAGTTGTCGACTTTTCTAGTTGGCAACTTTGTAAGTAGTCGACTTGTCTAGTTGGCGAGTTAGCTAGTAGTCGACTTGTCCAGTTGGCAAGTTTGTAAGTAGTCGACTTGTCTAGTCGGCAAGTTTGTAAGTAGGCGACTTGTCTAGTTGGCAAGTTGTCCGGTCGGCAAGTTGGTCCGTTGGCAAGTTAGCCCGTCGGCGAGTGATAAGTAGGCGAGTAGTCCGCAACCCGGCGGTGAAGGCTCGCATGGTTATTATTATTATTATTATTATTATGATTGTCTTTAAAAAATGCATACGTGGTTACAAACATCGTGGTAGATCATTGAGTTAGATCAGATAGAGAGAACCAAAGATTGCAGACATTACAGTAAAGGTACCAGATTAACATTAGCTTAAAATAAGACTTAAATATAAAATTAGACAATACACCTTAAATTACTACTGACTTAACTAGTCACTTACAGTGATATAGGACAGACCCACATTCAGGTTGATAATTACACACAAATTAAGGAGGAAAAAAACGTGTTTCAGGGGATACCCAGGTTTCAGGATCGAGAAGAGCCTTAACCACTGCATCATCAAACACTGCCTCAAGTTTACACATTTCACCTTCATTGACTTTATTAAGTTCTCTTATAATAAATGGGACTACTCAGTTAAAATATCTACTGCGTTTACATAGTACATATCGGAATTTGTTTCTGGACCTAGTCCTATTATATGACTTATTACATGGGTTTATTATTTCGCGAAATCTTGGGGAATTGTACATTGATTTTCCTAATTTGAGGGCTAACTTGTTTATTCTATTCTGGATGGATATCATTTTGAGCTTATTGAGAATAGATTCGTAATTGCTACTTGTGACTTTACATCTAAGGATAATAGCAAGACATCTCCTTTCCATTCGTACAATTTTTTTCATGTCAGATTTCGTAAGGCTATTGCCCCATGTAAGTATAGCGTATTCTAGAGTAGATCTAATGTATGTTTTATATATTAAGCATAATTCAGACAGAAAAACCGTAAAACTTTAGTTTGTTCAACATAAAAATTTTTTTGCCTGCTTTGGGCAGTACTGAATTTACCTGCTCACACCATTTGGCTTTATTATTCATAATGATTCCTAGTAATTTACTAGAGCTTACAGTAGGGATGACTTTACTACCAATAGAGAACACTTGGTTACTGAAACGTTTATCACGACTTAGGTCTATTATTAGAGCAGCACTTTTAGAGGGATTAAGTTCCATTCTTAACTCCTTTGTCCAGGAATTAACGTCCTCTAGAATGGATGGCATTTCAGGATTAGATCCATAATTAACAACCTAACCAATAGCCAGATCATCCACATACGCAGCTTCGCACTGCTTATGACTGTTAAGAGAGTTCCGGGAGGACAGCTTGTTAAAAATCGAGTTTATTAATATTATAAAAAGTAGGGGAGCTAGTTTGGTGCCCTGGGGGGTACCATTGGCAATGTTGATAAAGTTAAATACCTGGGACCCATTTTTTACACACTGGCTCCGATTTTGGAGAAAGCTGACCAGCCACATAATGTCAAGCTCATTGACCTCGAATTCTTGGAGACAATTTACCAGGACAATGATTTACTAAGTCGAAAGCCTTTCTTAAATCAAGCAGAATTATTATAACATACTTGTTAGGGAAATCAAGGGAGGAATAAATGAAATTAATTAATTTGGTGAGATAGAAGGCAGTAGATGAACCACCAATTGACCCAAATTGGTTCGGATTAATTTTGGGAAAAATCTGCTTGTATATTTTGTTATACATAAAGTTTTCACTAATTTTGGAGAAGATATCCGTCTGCGTAATGGGTCTCAGGTCACCAAGAGAAACAATCGATACGGATTTGGGAGTTGGCGTAATATACCCAATTTTCCAAATGTCAGGGAAGGAGTATTTTTCAAAAGAGAAATTGTAAATATGAGCAAGGGCGTCGTTCTACATAAAACCAAATTCTCTGAGAATGGAAGCCGGTAACACGCCTAGTACATTACTTTTTTTATGTTCAGTTTATCGAATTGCCTTACTACCTCCAGTGCAGACACGGTTAACAGACTGCCCCTAGTAGCCACACTTAGTCGGCGTTGCGCGGAGAAGCTGCAACCCAAAAGCATCGGCCGAGCATGCGAAACTGTCGCGCGGCCCCGTACACTTCCCTGATGCTCAGAAACTTTATCGGGAATGCAGTGGAAACCCTTGCAAGTCCCTGCACGTTCCCGATTAAAATATTATGCGCTTTACCGTTGTCTGCAAATATGCGTGCAATATGCAATAAAACGCTTTAAATATATGCGTTTTGAAATTACAGTAAACAATCCATTACATAATATTGCATTTAGTATTTTATTCAAAAAATTTGATTATTTTGCAATAATATTAAATTAGCCAAATCTTAAATTTTCAAATTCACAAGGGACTTGAAAAAGGAATGCACATGTACTTATTGCTCTTCTCACTGTACGGTAATAGGACACATTTTTGCTGTAAAACACTGATGCAACCCAGACCATGTCTTGAATTCTGATCAGTTATTTTATAAATATTTATACTTGTACTGTCAATTGGATAATATTCTATAGATTCTAATTTAGTAAACATTTTATACTTAATTACTGGTAAACTATCCCCGTGTGGTAGTAGCTCACTTATAACTATAACTTTATTAGAATCAGTTAAAAAGCAGTTATCCATTGTAAATGAACTAACAATTACACCTTTGTACTTATATTTGTGCTTTCCTATAAAAACATTATTTTTATTAGTGGTGTCTTGAATAACATTAGCACGATCTAGCTCAGCTATGCGATTAATTACTTGTTGAATACATTTACTTTTGCTTCTTAAAAATCCTGTTAGTGTCTGCATATAATTTTCGTACGGGAACGCGCTGAAATTATCTAAATTTCCGAAGTTCATGCAATCATCGGCTAAGTGAATTAAGTTGTGAATGTTATATGCTACGAATTCAGAACCATAAATTACAGAACACAAACGAACAAATTCTACCAACATATTTTTTGAAAGTTCATTAAACTCCTTACAGTTTGTTTTTTCACTTAATAATATAATTATTGAGCAATGAAGTAAAAGAAAGTGGCGGTACTTAGCTTCACTTAAACAACTTTTTAATACTAATGGACCGGTGTAAATTAAAAATAACCTAAATTCAGTTGCTTTATAGTGCTCTAGATCTCTAAGAGATCTTGGTTTTCTAGAAAATTCACACGGAATACATTTGTTAATATTAACTAAAAATACCTAAGCCACATCACACTGACTAGCAGAAATGTTATGAGGTTTCTTTCCGCTGACCCACGTTTTTAAAAGCTTTTTCATTACTCCATGACAGACTAAATGTAGGTAGTCGAGAGGAATTCCCGTTATCATACCTATACTTAGTTCGTTCAAAATAGAACGGCCTAAATGGTGATTTGTATCATTCATACATTTAAATTCTTCTTCCGTTCTTAACTCGGCATCTAACTGAGTAAACACTACCCGGCCGTTATAAGTACCTACGACTTTACACTTTTCACAACTACTGTACCGTGTGTGACCCTTGATGTTTTTTATAAAGGACCTAGCTGGGGCGTCAGCAATTATACACTTTAGTTTAAACTTATAATGTTTATCTAAATAGTTGATTCCATTACATTCTAATTTTATACATTCATTAACGAAGTCTTTAAGAAAGTCATTACAGTCTACCGGTTTTTTATCACCATGATAAAGAGCAATTACAAAAGGGATTTTAAAAAAATTAACAACTTCCTACAATAGGCCAGAATCGGGAATTACTTGAGTTGCTTAAGGATACACCATCAATCCCTACATGAAGTTCTAAAATATCACTTTGAAAACACTTCAAATTTGAACTAAAATTACGTAACAATTAAACTATATTACTTTGTATTCCAAAATAGTGATACATCAGGTTTGAATTCTCCCTAACAGAAACATGGGCTACACGGGGAGTGTTTAATATACTTCGTGCGTCAAGTGGTATTTTACCAGGTGTGTACTTACTTAAAATAGGTAATAAACCATTTAAGGCAACATGAGTTATCTGATATTTTAAAGCCCACTGAGCTAAATCACTGCATAAGCTTTCAGCTTTCCCCCCTTCACAATCATTATTAACATTACTACTGCGTGCATCATCTGAACTCAAAAGAAAACGCTCATCTATTTCACTTTCTGTTACGCTAAAAGAATTAAAATTATTACTGTCTGTAACATTGGTGTCTATATTAACATAGTTTTCCAAAACATTATGATTATATTCATCTGGACTAGTCATTGAATTAACAAGTTGATTCACAGTCTTAGCTACACGCCTTTGCTTAGTTCGCTTGGATATATTCATTGTTAATTATGTCCTAACTTCCTTCGTTTCTCCCTGCCTCCTGCAAGATCCTTCGAATTGCGAAACCAATCCTGTATTGTACTCTTAATTTCGCTGTTTGTAGTGCTTTCAAACTTTGAATTTCGGCGAACTGAATCTACAAAACAAAAACGAAAAATTACAAACTTGATGTGTTGAATTAATACCTCTAAAACCATTTCAAATCAAACGTGTTAAAACTCAAGTCAGTAATATATTCCCAACGGATCTAATGTTGTGTATTGATGATTTTTAATGCTTATGGTATAATTTCAGTCTATAGTAAATTACCGCAGATAATGCCGTTTAGCTTTAGATCGCTGAAAGCAGTTTTGCCATTTTGACCAGTATAATTTATTAGTCGGGATACGTCTGGGCTGAAAACCTTTTTTAGAATATTTCTGGTTGCATCGCTGTAGTTTTTTCCCCCCAAAAGAGAAACGTACCTTATCTGTATTAATCAAAATGTTTTAAATTAAGTGCATTCATGTCGACTTATACAGTAGCTCAACTATTGAAATTGTCCCGTCCGTACGACGGGCTTCTCTATGAATACTAGTACCTTAATTACACTTACCAATTTTTCTTTTCGTTGTTTCGAATCTTCAGAAGTCTCAAGTCCAACCCAATCTTCGAATTCCTGAAGTTCTGCCGTGTCCTTTAGGGGCAACGAGGGTAGATCACTCTCTTCAATTTCACTTGGGGTCTGATTAACAATTAGAAGTTTTTTTATGTCGCCGATTTCATTCTCCAACGAAGTCAATTTGGAAAGTACTAATTTCTGAAATTCTAAAATAATATATATTGAATGATAATAATTTATGTAATACTTTTGCTATATGATATACTTCCGCTGCTGTTGTAGTTTATTATCAGCATTTTCAGAATTAGGAAACCATCAAACTTGGAACGAAGGTCTAACAAAATTGTTTATTTTTATTTAACCTTTTCAAATCTATCAAAACTAGAAATCCATACATTTCAAAGGTTTATAGCATCAACGATAAAATAAAAAGTTTTCAAAGGATAAAAACGTCAAAAATTATCATTTTGGAAATGAGTACAACTAGAACATCAGACTTTAAAAAATATCAAAACCAAAACTTAACTATTAAAACTGATCAAAGCTGAAAACTAACAGTTTGAAAAGGTAAAATACTAAAAATAATATATTGAAAAACGCCAAAACTGAAAATGACCACTTTGAAAGATGTCAAAACTAATAAATTACACGTTTTAAAATGAGCAAAACTGGAAACTACCTCTTCTAAAATAGTCAGAACTAGAAATTTCTACTTTGAAAAAGGCCAAAACAAGAAATTTTCACTATAAGAGGCCAAAACTGGAAACTAACACTTAAAATGATCAGAACGCAAAAGTAGTACTTTTACAAATGTCAAAACTGGTTATTACTACTTTGAAAAAGACGAAAACTAGAACGTAATATTGTACAAAACATGTACAGCTAGATATGTAATTATTTCCGTTATGAAAGGTGATTAATAATTAACTACCTACGTCGGTCTTGATCACGCCGCTCTAACTTTGGACTGCTATTACTTGAAGGCCCTGTCAACGGACGATGTGGTGTTGAAATATTGCCTGGGAATAAAACCAAAATTAAATAATTTTTGTTGACAGAAAATTGCTGGTAATTATTTTAATGAATGTTATTATTAAATTAGTTACCACTTTGTGACACAGCTTTTGGTTCTGGAGCTTTAAACAATTTTATAGTTGAAGTTGTTTCATCTGCGACCGGATTTTAGTCATCTTCTGAAGACTGACTTTTCTCGACTTCCTTTAAATTGGCTGGACGAAAAAAGCGCGTTTTGAGGTCAACAGGAATACTTTTTGAAGTTGCAGAAGGCTCGGTTTCACTTTCAATACCAGAGTTTTCTTCAAGGATTGTAGAATATTTAGACGCAGCCGTGTAGGTTTCTAACAATTAGGCAAAGAGAAGAAATATATAAACTAAACCAGTAATTATTCACTGAAATGTCTGACATGCTTTTTAATTCACCTAAAATATATCTCAACTGTTATTTACTAAAACTAAACGAAGAAATTGTAAATCAAAAATTAGGTTGAACGTATAACGGAGATACAGTATAGTAGTTTGCTATTAAATTATAAACCCTTACCACATTTTTTCCAAACTCTACAATTATACGTTGGCCAAGTATTTTCTGATGGAATGAGCTTTTTGATTCGATCCTTAAGACCTTGATTTCACGTGCATGTTTATCCATGGTTAACTTTAACTATAGTTAGTTTATCCATGATTAGCCTGTGAAATTCGCACTAACCATCGTTTTTACCCATGGTTAGTGCGGATTTCACACGCTAATCATCGATAACTTAACTATAGTTAAAGTTAACCATGGATAAACCTGCACGTGAAATCAAGGTCTAAGTCCTAAATTGAATCTTTTTGGGAAAGAGCACAATCTTTCGTCTGCCGAAACCCAAGAAAAAGGCACAATTTCTACTTGACTGTAATCCGGAAACTCTACAACCCAAAAGGGATTTTTATGTTCTATTTCACTGGACATAGTTACACCGTACAATTAATTAATAGTACACTTTATTTAGTAACTAATTACGAGTATAATATGTAAGAAATAATTAAAACGCAATTAAGAGAAACTCACAGCATCGAGGAGACAAGAAGTTGAGCGGTGGCTGAGCTGGTGTCCGCACGGCATGGCAGGTATGGCACAAGGAAGTACAAAGAAACGTATATTCTACGAATGGAACTTGGTTCGTTACTTTTCATAGAAAAATCCCGCTTGCAATTTGCCTGCCTGCTAGATTTTTCCATGGTCACAGTCACAGCACCTACGCAAGGCGACGAATGCCTGAGAACGTCGTGCGCACGACGACGGACGGATCAAACTGCATGATCCATTGCAATTTTCAAATAGAATTTTCCAAATGGGTTTCATTGAAATGATTTTAGAACGTCACACTTGGAAAAGGTGTAACCTTTGGTCTTCACGTGCTTGAGTCTCACATGCTTATACTCAGGTTTGAATTATTGCTACATCTGTACAAGCAGAGGGTACAGTTGTAGGGTTTTTCTCCAGTGCAGTGTGAGACCTTTTCTGTTTTTCTAGATCAGACTTTCGTACGGTTCTATGAGTGCAGAAGTGACACTTGAACTTCTTTTGCTCTTCAACCCACTTTGCGCCGCCTTGCAAGGGATTCACTTTGCAAATCTTCTCGTGGATCTTCTTATCTGTCACTCGTGCGAATCCTCTCTTGCAAAACTGGCACACGTGTGGCTTCTCACGAGTGTGTGTAAAAATATGCCTTCGCAGTTTGTTTCCGGAAGTAAACGTTTTTTTGCAGAGAGTGCATGGAAATAACTTCTCTCCCGTGTGGGTCAATATATGAATTTTTAAATTGAATTTTTGTGTTGTTGAATAAGGACAGAGTTGACACTTGAACGTCTTCTGCATTTCAACCCAACTTGGATCATTTTGTTTTGGATTCAATTTGCAAGTTTTTTCGTGACGAGTTTTGCTCGTTTTTAGAGAAAAAGAGTTTGAGCAAAAGACACAATTCCATGGCTTCTCGCCAGTGTGCGTAAGAATGTGGTCGTTTAAGCAGTTGCGTTGGGAACTTTTGTAATTGCAGAGGGGGCAAGAAAACGGCTTCTCTCCCGTGTGGGATCGTAGGTGAATTTTTACGTTAGATTTATATTTTGAAAAATACTTGCAGAGGTGGCACTTGTGAAGCTTGTCTTTTTTGGTTGAATAAGTGTACACTTTTAACTTTGTCAGCTGTATTTGAAGATTTTGTGCCATGTTGAACCGCAGGAGGAGCGCCTTGTCTGCTTTGCTGTTTGCCATGATTTAACTTTTTAAACTTCAACACTTGAATTTGCAAACACTACACAGATTTTTAGTCCGTTGACGCTT